>PVHY01006890.1:0-71136 GCA_004024945.1 Uropsilus gracilis | reverse complement strand
GCCCAAGGTACCACAGACTCAAGCAATCCCCAGCCTCAGCTTCCCAGGTAGCTGGGATTACAGGCATGCGCCACCACACCCAGCTATTTTTTTGGAACTAGGTCTCACTATACGGGCCCCAGGCGGGACTCGAACCGCGATCCCTAGCCCCTGCCGCTTCATAGGCTGAAGCTTACAAGCACGAGCCACCGTGCCCGGCCTTACTTTCAGGTTTTTGACTTTGAGGTGAAGGTCCTCATTCAGGGCCAGCAGGCTGAGGCGAGCAGGCAGAGTTGGGTCAGAGGCAGGCAAGTCCCCATCCACCCCCCCCACCCCCGTAACCTTCAGACCTTTTCTCTGGCATCTTTCTGGTGGTCTCTCCAGCTCTCCCTGGGTGATATGGCCCTTTAACCCCACCTCCCAGGTCAGGTGTGCCCACTCATGCAGGCACACACCCACTGAGCCTGGCGTGTGCACAGCCTTGTGTGGGCACAATACCCCAGGTGCCAGTCACTGAGGCTTACAGGGTAGAAGGCCCGGCCTGCTCACCCCCTGTAATCCCCCCAGATTCTCCTCTTCTCATGGCTGCACATAGTCTCTGAGCTCCCTCCGAAGGTTCCAATGCATGTGGGCAATGCCGCCATGGCCAGTAGGTGAGTACAAGGCAGCCGTGTGCATACCAGCATGGCACCAAAGTGACAGGGTGGCCAGACTGGAAGCAGAGACTGTGAAGTCCGGTACAGCATGGGTGATCCTGATGCTGCTACGCTTGACTGGGATCCAGTGGGCATCCACATCACTCCCCTGGGCCCTTGGGCTCTAGGCCACAGGGCTGCAGCTGCACCACCCACCACACTACGACTTGTCCGGGGGCTTGCTGCCCCCAATACTCGGCTCCAAGGACACACAGCACCCCAGAGGCATCCCCTCCGCTGCCCTGGGCACTCTGACCTGGCTGAGCCCTGCCTCACCCGTTCTGCTTTAGCTATGTCTCTGCCCAGGGGCACAGGCCTGGACAGGCATCCTCCCCTCACCTGCCAGGGCTGCTCTCCCTCTTGGCTGCAGCTGCCCCTGGCTGTGTCCACATAGCTCCCATCTCGTTGAGTGTGGCTGCCTGCTGGGCTCCAGGAGCACTGGGCTACGCACAGGCTGTTCGGCCCCTGAGGCCACCCCTGGATACTCATCTTCTGGGTTGCAGCTCATTCATCCATCCCAGGCCCCATAGACAAGGCAGTCACTGCCTGGCGTGGCCTGCTTGGTGAGACAATGGTCCAGTCCCTCCATGTCAGCTGTGTCACCACAGGACATGCCCAAACAGCTGTGATATCCCCACTCTGCTCCATGGTCTGCTCCTCAGGCAAGGGCTGGGAGTTGGGGTGTTTTCTCTCCACCAAGGTCAGACCCATAGCCTTGGCCCAACCACCTCCTGCCACAGCATCCCTGGTGATGTCCTCCACTCCCCTCCACTCCACTTCTCTCCATGCATGTCGGGGAGGCAAGTAGAACACCAGAACCCCAGAAACCAGTTCTTTCTTCACCTAATGACAAACACGCACTCATTACTTCATGGCTCACGTCGTTTTACACACATCAGGCTTCCTTCTCTCTTGACCTAGCTTCAGGACACACAATGCATGATCACCTAGACACACACCAAAGTCAAGTCTTCTTCCCACCCTTGTTCACACATGGAAACACAGGAGCAGTAAATGCATTCCTCACCTAGCCTCACACATCACCAATTCATTCCACATCAAGATACACACTTGTATACAGTTTCTCACTCCTTGCCTGCTCTATATGTCATACACACAGTTACTTCCCCCCCCCGCACCTAATGTCACAAGCATTTACAATCATTTCTCACCTGATCACACTCATAAACAATCCTTTCCTTTTATCATATGTTCCCACACACAATGCTGTTTCTCTATTCCTTACCCAGACTCACCTGAAACATATAGATAACATGTTTCTTCATTCTTAGTCACAGAGGAACAAAATCACCTACTTCATCCCTCAACTCCTCTCACAGACACCAGGAACTGCACTCCTCATCTAGACAGGAACACAGAACAACCAGTTATTTCCCTTCTTCCCAAACCACTTGCACACACCTGAGTTCCTTTATTTTTCATACCCACATGTAATCATTCATTCCTTAGTCACACACATATTCATGGACACACACAAGCAGCTTCTCCATGGCCTATCCATCTCATGCAGTTTTACCTGTTCCATTGAGTCACACAACTTGTGAGTTTCCATACTCATTGAGTCACATCTACACCAACCAGTTACTTCTTTTATCAGTTACTCTGAAACACACACTTCATTTCTAGCCTCATTTCATGTACGCACTCAAAGTTCACTCATTCCTGGTTTAGTCACAGGAAAGTCAGAAGCTTTTTTTCATTTTCTGACATGCAGTTGTACAAATCAGACACCATTAATTCCATACACATTTAGAGACACACATCTACACTCGGTTCATTTTTCACGTGGTCACACAGACACATTCAATTCCTTTCTATCCTGATCACACACAATAAGCACATCTATGTATTCATTTATCCCATTGTCAAGGGCACACTATCCATTATGATTATCATATGTTTTTAAATACCACACAGTCCACATCAGGGTTATAATGCTGATGTAGTCACACATAGTGTTACTTCATCCATGAGTCACAAAAGCATACACAGTGTGTCTATCACAGATACACAGGAGTTAGGGGTGAAAGGTGAGGGGCTGGGGCTCTCCATGCATCCCACCATCACTGAAGGAGTCTTCTTTCTGTTCCTCACCCTCCAGCAACAGCCAACTGTATTGTCATTTTGGGAGTTTAATTGTTTTAACAAGCAACTCCTTGGTTATATGTGATAACTCATATTTTCTGGTTTGCTGATTTACTATGTGACTCTTCAGTTTTGGTGAGATGTCTTCCCTGTTCCTTTTTTGATTTCTAACAGGAATGTCTCTATATATTATGGTTTAATTTTTATTCAGATTGTTTTGCACATTTATTCCAGTTTTGGGCCTTGTGGTTTTCTGAGCACATCCTCTCACAGATTTGGAACTTTTAATATTCTCAAGTCTGTAATTTTTTTTTTTTGAGACTGGGTCTCACTACTTTTGCCCATGGAACCACAGGCTCATGTTGCCTGGGGTATCAAAGACTCAAGCAATCCTGAGCCTCAGCTTCCAAGGTAGCTGGGATTACAGGCATGCACCACCATGCCCAGCTATTTTTTGGGACTAGGTCTCGTTATGTTGCCCTGAGTGGGACTCGAACCGTGACCCCTAGCCCCAGCTGCTTCATAGGTTGAAGCTTAC
The DNA here is from genome assembly GCA_004024945.1 of Uropsilus gracilis. Classification (NCBI taxonomy): domain Eukaryota; kingdom Metazoa; phylum Chordata; class Mammalia; order Eulipotyphla; family Talpidae; genus Uropsilus; species Uropsilus gracilis. The sequence goes on along the minus strand of PVHY01006890.1, from coordinate 67,818 downwards.
AGGCACATGCCACTGTGCCTGGCTTTCAAGTCTGTTATTTCAATGTGCTTCTGAAGCTGTGTGTTCCAATGCCTCGCCAAACTCAAAGTCCTGCAGATAATCTGTTTTCTGCTATGATTATTAGAGACTGACATTTTAATTTCCTTATGCATATATTTTGGGTATCAGTTGTAAAGTTTGTGTTCACATTCCTTTTATTCCCACTGTTTCATAATTGATCATTTGATCATCATTCCAGGAGACAAAAAAAAATCGGTTTCCTTTTTGTTTGAATGTCCAATAGATAATGGATTCAGAATAAAGTGTAACGTAGGGGCTGAATGTCAGGCTCACTGTACTGCCCTCTTCTCTCTCCTTCCAGCTACAAGGAGCCCCCAGCAGCTCTTTGATCCCTGCTGTGCATGGTCATCTGCCAGGAGACTATCTTTGGTTTCCTGAGGACCCAGTAGGTTGGCACAAGAATTAGGCATTTGGCCTTCATCACACCCTGTGAAGAAAAAGTAAGGAGTAGTGAGGGAAGGGGGAGATAGAGAAGGAGAGATAAAGTGTAGAAGAGGAGAAAAAGGAAAAGTGAACCTAGTTACATACATAAATAATACTTCCTTCAATACCTGTTCTCTTTTTCTCTCTCACACAGTTATTTTGGTCTTTCATCACCCAGTCACCTCCACATACTAATAAATATATCTAATTTTTCACAGATTCACCCATAAAGACAATCCTTTATTTCCATCTTGTCAAATCCATCCATTTATCATGATTTTCTCTCCTAAACACATGTTATGCATTACTTTTTTCATAACTAGTCACAGATAGGTAATTCCTTCCACTTTCATGTTATAGTCAGTCTCATAGGCAACTTGTTTCTTCATCCTGTAGCATATTACCAACACACAATCTCTTACTTTGTCCTTAATCCATGAGCACATGCACCCATAATGCCTTCGTTCCTCGCCTAATCACACAGTTTCTCATTTCTCATGTAGTCTCTCACATATACACAGAATCACTTTCCTCAACTATTTTTGCACACATGGTCATCACCCCTTTTTCTCACACATTGAGGCACACTAGCATCCCTCCCATTTGATTAGAAGAACATTGTCACTTAAGATGCCTCCTTTATGCCCTGGTCTCATCCCAGACAAGCACAGCTATGCAGAATCCCTCTTGACCTGCTCACACAAATGTCAACCATTTTTTCGTTTTTTTCTTAATCGCCAAGTTATTTATTTCTCACCTAGTTGTACAGACACAAAACTTGTTTTATTTCACTACTCATACATAGTTACTTCATTCCTGCCCTCATTGCCCATAGGGAGTTTCTTTCCCTTCACTCACTTCGGGGGCGCATCCCGGGTGGCAACTGAAGACTCAGGTTACTGCCACAGGAAAGCCATGTCATATCCTGTAGGGCAAATGCCAAAGTCATCCTTGGCAGGTGAGAACCTGGTAAAGTCCGGGGGTGGGGCCGCACCCACAAGCTACCCTGTCCCCGCGGGGATGACTGCAGATGGAGGCAGAGGCCCCCACATCTTCCGCCAAAACACTTTTCTCCTAAAAGTCTCAGGATGTTGTTAAATGGCAGCGGTGCTCCATGTGCACTTACACCACAATCAGAACAGTTTAGTGGTGACTGCAGGTGACATTGCACAGAAGTCACATGCCCCAGGACAGGAGTCTGGTTCACTCCTCCCACAGCCCCGAGGTCTTTCCTGTCCCACCTGTGCCTCACCAGGATTCTCCGCTTAGGAGGTGTTACCCTGGCCGCTGCCAGGTGGCAGTGGGTCTGTCCAGTCCCTTTCTCCTAGGATCTTCTTCCCCTAAGGTGTCTGCCCTCCATCCTGCCTGTAGCTCCTCCCCTGGTATATTCGCTACTTCCGCCCCCCCCCCATTCTGCACAGGTGCATAGGTGGCGTTATATGGGGTTGACAAGAGAGGGCCCAAGAAGGTGGTGGTCCTGGGGTAAAACAAGAACATAGGCTGGCGAGCTCACCTCCTGGTGGTTGGGAGAAGCAATGTGGCCAAAGCTGGGGAGAAAGAGAGGCTCCTCTGAACCCAGACCTACTTGGAAAGCCCCAGGGGGAAGGACAAGAACTGAGTTGAAGAAGTGGCCCTTTGCTAGCAAGGTGGGGAATGGCAACAGAAGAGAATTACAGTAAGCTAAGTAGCCTTGGGAAGATACCCAGCAGAGCATGGAAGAGAGGGGGAGTGAGGAATAAATTGACGCCAAAGCCTTGAGGATGAGTTGCTTGAATCAAATGGCAAGGATGAGATAAAATAGTACTCTCATTCCTGAGAAAATAAATTCCTCCTGCCCTTCTGCAAGGAACTATGATTTTACATCTATTTTAAGTGGAATGGTATTCTATTTTTGAGACAGGATCTAAGGAAATGCTTTGAGCACAGGTAGATATTGATGTGTTAAAATACTAACCGCATCTTTTCTTATGATAATAAGAAATAATTGGAAATCATCTAAATGAAAACCCCAGGGAATGATTATATACTTACAAAAACCTCCTCAGCCAAGGGGCCATCTGGGGAAGGATGCCCTGACAAGAGTCAGCAGAGTGCCTGGCATCCCTCAAGGCTGGGAAGGGAGGGAACAGTAAAAGCAACAGGCAGTGGATCTGACTAGAATGAGGCATTTTCTACAGCCAGGGCAGGGATGGAAGAGGAAGTGGCCTGTGGGTGAATGAAGGCTCACAGCCATGACAACCTACTCTGGAGAGTTGGGGTGGCTCCCTGGAATAACTGGGGAGACATGACAGGGAAGTGTGAGGAATGTGTGCACACACATGCACTCTTTCTTTCTCCCGAGGTGTTTCTAGTTGCGTTTCTAGGCTGGGGGGAGCATGGAAGATGCCTGGACGCCAAGTCTGTGGACAATGAGCAGTAGTGGAGGCAGGAAGGGCTCCCATCACTCAGGCAGGGGTGGGAGGTGCCCCAGAGCATAGGAACAGTCCAGGCCTAACAGTTGCTCACTGGCTGGGGTGGATGTAGCATTCAGCAAAATGGCCTGTCTGTGTTTACGTCACTCTCAGAGAGCCTGCTGGAGCAGGAAATGCCATTTAGAGTGAATGACTAAGAAGAAAACAGAGAGAAAATGCTGTGCAGAAACGACTGACACCAGTCGGCCCTGTAGGCATGCCCTGGCTAGGGCCAACACCAAGGCTGGGGGACAACCTGCAGGCAGCTGCCCAGGCAGCGTGGCTCTTTGGGGGTGATGGCCAGCGGCACTCAGGGGAAGGACAGCACCTCTCAGATCAGGCCAGATGATCACCACCAGGCTCCTGATCATTGAGATGGGTGGGGGTCACCCGGTTCCCTGCTCTGGAAGCTGAGGACCCCGTGACCTGCTGCACGGCCCCCTGCCTGCCCTAGGGTCAGCCACTCACTCCTCATGGGGAGCAACACTGTGCTTCCTCTTGACCAGCAAAGAAGGCTGTGGCTGGGGTGCCTGGGCCAGCACCCTGGGGGCATCCTCTTGGTCCAAAAGGGCGGTGTACATCTTCGAGCTGCACAGGGGCTAGGGGAATGGGCACAGGCTTACCCTGGTGTTGCACCATCCCACCACATCTGACCTAGCCTGGTTCTACTGCCACAAGGACATGACAAGTGAGCTATGGTGCTGAGCCCAGCTGTCCGACACCTGGTGTTCCTGGCCATTGTGTGGGGCTGTGTGGAACAGGTTCTGGTGAAGGCTGGTGAGGTGACCAGCTATCAGACCCCTGGGAAGTGCAGCAGCTTGGGCCCCAGGGAGGCCAGACTCAAGAGATGTTTGCCCCATCCCACCCTTCTGTGGATAGTGCCACTGCCTGAAGGAAGCAGACACTGAGAGGTTTGCGGGGAGAAAATTACTGGGAGTGGGTGGAGTGAGATGGTGTGTTCAGATACCCCCAAGGCGCAGACTGCTCTGCTAGTGCTACATCTCCAGTTGCCCAGGCTATGAGACAGACAGGCACGGAGTTTGGAGTTTGGACATCTTGAGCCCCCAGGGCAGGGCTGGGCATCAGGACCCTTGAATATGGAGCCCTATATGGTCATAGGTTGTAGCCCTGAGGGTCAGGAGGCAGCTGGAATACAGAGCACACATGTGAGGATTCAGCCTCCAGCCTGTAGAGGATACCCCATAGGAGACCCACCCCCTCTGTGGTACTGGGAGAGGAACCAGCAGGGTGTAGGCGGGGGTATCATCTCTAGTCAGAGAAAGGACGGCACCTGCCCTGGGCCAGGGCATACTCTCCTGGACGCGGTTCGAATCCTGAATTACTCTCCCCAGCTAGAGGCTCCGTAGTCTGTGCAAGGCCAGATGGGCACCTGGCCTGTCCTCGCTGCAAGGCCCTGGCCACGGGCATCTCAATACCACTGGCTATAGCACAGTCCTGGCCAGTCACCCCCAACCTCCTCTCCCTGTGCTGCTTTCCAGGGAGAACACAAGGTCGATAATGAAGAAGCCCCTCAAAGGGGAACAACCCATCAAGGGAGAAAATTGCCTTTGGGACAAAGCCAGGAGGCCCAGAGTTGTGTAATGGCCACCAAGAGGCTCTTATTCTCCCACCAGAAGTTGGCCACAGAGAGGAAGGACATTAAGATCTACTTCCAGAGCCACCTCTGAGTGGGGTCAGAGCACCTTTCACAGGCATCTACAGCCTCCTTCCCAAAACCAGCTTCCTCCCCTGGCCTGCTGTGCCCTCACCTGCCCATCACTCCTCACCCGTTCTACCCTCCTCTCTCCCCAGCCCCAGTGCCTCAGTGAGTCAGAAAGGCAAGATCAATGTTCTATCTGGTCCTTTGGACACACCCACTCCCACATTACCCATCATTGATGTCACCTACTGTAATTCTGATTAAATTTCTGACAAGCATCCAACTTCACTGGAGAGAAGTTTCATGTGATTTTTAATCCAGATGCATCCTATAGACCAAAGAATGTTCTCAGGAAGCTATCTCCACCCTGTGTACAGTTCACAGTAAAGCTGGCCTCAGCCTTCCCACGGAGGAAGGCAACATGGTTGGGGACATATGTGGGCTGTAGGCATTACATGTGTGAGACAGAGGCAGGATGGGTGTCTGCCATGATGAATCTGTGGCTGCTCCTCTCAGACAGATGCTTCCCTAGAAGAGAACCAGTCCCACTGGTCCAGTTCATTCTGCACTGGGAGAAGCTAGAAACAGGAGACAGGTAGCACTGGGGCACCCCTGGGGGCAGTGGCCATTCCTGTCAGAGACATATCAGCCCTCCAGTCTGTTTTTACCCTGAGCTGGAATCTCAGTGTTCTAGGGAACAGTTCTGCCCATGTCCCCCGCCTCCATTTCTAAGTCCTTCCGCCACCTCATGCCCCACAGGAGCCTGGACACACTCTGGGGGGACTGGCCCACACTAGATGGCACCCAGGGATGTGCAGAAGTTGCCTGGAGGGGGGCAGGTGAAGACTTCTCTGGGTGGTCACTGTGTCATGTCCCCCAGCCATGCCGAAGCCAGGAAGTGTGCAAGGGCACCAGGTCTGAGGGCAGGCCCTTCCCACATGACTGGCCTGTACAGACATGCCTGAAGAGACCTGGGCAGGGACACTGCTCATCCTTGCAGATCCTCATCCCGTAAAGCTGTGCTTGTTACTCTTCCTGTGGACCCCAGAATCCATCAGGGAAAGTTGAGGATGGTACGATATAGATTGCCCAGCCCTGGAATTTTGTAGCCCTCCTGGGCTGGGCAGCACACCCCCGGGACCTGCACCCCTTCACCTCAGTCACAGCTCCTTGTGTATTTCCCAGGTCACAGGGCTCGTAGCCAGAAGGCAGAGAGGGGGTTCCGGCAATTCTCCTCGCCCCTCTGCAGCCCCGAGGAGCTCCATCAGTGTAGCCCGCACTCTTACCCTCGCAGGCCTTGTACTCAGTCACGCACAGCACTGGCTGAGAACACTGCTTGCTGGACTCTACAGAAGGAATACAGCACCTGGGTCAGCTCCCTCAGGACCCTTGCTGTGTCGCCTGGCGCCTCACTCCTGGGCCCTGCTGCCAGCAGCGTGGGCTCCACTGGACAGAAACTGCAGATCCCGCTGCACAGATACCACCCGAGGGTGACCCAGTCCACCACCCACCTACACCAATGTCCCTGGCTGAGGCTGCGCTGTGCAGCAGGACACCACCTTGGGATAGGCAGCTGGAGCTGATGCCCTCAGCCTTTCACTAGGGTTGGCTGCCACCTCCACAGCCACTGCTGCCCCCCTATTGCCAACTGCAAGGCCTGGCTGGCTCTCCAATTCCCAGGGCATATGGCTCCTGGCAACGGAGGATGGTCCTACTTAGCCAGCCAGCAGCCTACCCAGCGCAGGTGAGACGAGCTCCTGGCAGCTGCAGTGGGGCCCCAGGACGGCACAGCGTGCTTGCTCAGGTGCAGCACCCTGACCCCACCCCTCACTACACCCCGCGTCCCTCCGCAGCTCCAAGCTCAGCAGAACGCATGCGGAATTGAGGACTTCCAGAGTCATGAGAAGTTTCCCCAAGGCCCTCAGGGTCCAGAGGCAGCAGACACCAGTTGGGAAGGTTGGCGTGGAGGTGCCTGTCATAGCCTGCATAGAAAATGTTCAACGCCAGAAACAGGGAACTACTCAGTGCAAGCTGTTGACTCCCAGTGGCTAGCAAGTGTCCCATAGAATACAGGGAACTGACTGCTTGGTCCATTAACATCCCAGTTAAAAAGCCCTGAACTCAGGAGTCCAGGCTAAGAAGGTGGTTTGTGAATAAGATGGCAGATATGAAACAAGCTATCCGGCTCGGTGAGTACAGTGACCTTTGCACATGGCACTGAGTGGAGCTCAGGGGTCAGGGCAGCATTCCATCCTGGGTTGAACATTCATCCACTGAACTGGCCTGCCTGGGAGGCTTGCACGTACAAAGGCACATTAGAGATCAGCTAAATGAGAATCCTCCCCTCAGAGTAGATTGGTTTTCAGATGTTTATACCTTGTTCCCTCTGCTCATTTCTGCCTCAGCAGTTTTAAATATAAAAATTATACATTTCACTTTTGGAAAAGGAAAATGAACATTGGGAGTGTGATGAGATGTATTTTGCAGATAATCAGCATGACTGCCTATTCTGTCACACCGTTACAGTAGAAAAATACATAATAAGGACACTGTGGACCCTAAACATGAGCTCTGTGAAAGTAAGCCCCCCTGTCTAAATTTGCGTTTGCAAGGCCTGTTGCTAAGAAATGAACAGGCTAGGAAAGTTTTCAGAACTAATTAGATATTTATACTTATAAAAGTCTTCACCATTACTGTTCATTTTTCTCAACATCTCAGAAAGCACAGTGTTTGATAGATGTCGTTTTTAAAGTGAGACCCTAAAACTGAAAACTATTCACCCCACAGGTGGCATCTCCTATGTCCTCTAACTGACACAGACACCAAGAAAACTCACTTGTTTGCTGATCATGCTACCTGCCTTATAGCTACAGGTGATTCTGACACCGTCACTGAAAGGAGATTTGGGTATGTTTGTGTGGGCTTCGATAATGCAGCATTTGTACTTTGGCAGCACATGGAAACCTAGGGCTAAGAGAAGAACAGCCAATGACACAGAAATAGTCTCTGCTGGAGCCTGGCAGGACTGGTTCCTATAGTGCATGTAAGAGAAGGTTATTTCGAAGAATTTGCAGATGGGTGTTTGACACAAATATAGCATAATAAATTAGGAATTGAAAATAATGCTGGTCCCGTAAGAAAGCATCATGTGTTGAATGTTACCCCCCAGTTATAAATCAAGGGTGTTTCCTATATAAATCATGGTTGTGTTAAAATTGTTTAAATATTTACACATTAGAAATAGAGGTGAACTGATCTTTGGTTTAAGCTATTTTCAGGTAAGACATTTCAAGTTTCTGCCATCAATGAGTAGTTTTTGTTGAATCAATCCAACAATAATAAAACCTCAATAAAATACACAGTGTTCAGAGTCACTGGAGTTCAGTCAGCTCAGATGGGAATATTTGAGGTACAAACTATAAGAAAGGGGGAGCCCAGTGATGTTAGCAGCACAGCCTTTCTGGCTTTTCTCCTGAGGTTTGTGAGACTGAACTCTCCGGGAGGATATCCCCAAAAGAATCAGGCAGTCTGCTTGAACTCGGGAGAAGTGAGTTTTTAATTTATTCAAGTAAAAGAAGTGGGGCTTCTGCTATCAAGTGGAGAGGAGAGACAAGACAAATAGAAAACATGCATCTTAAATGTGTCTAATTACAGAGTTGTGAGAACAGGGAGAGTTATAAAAGCTGAACATGAGGAAAAGGAAGAGCTTATTTGGAGAGGAAATCATTCTCATGGTTATTGGAATTTAGTGTTGAAACTGAACATCAGCAAAGTAAAACTCAGGAATAAACACAGACAGACACACATGTCCTGGTGTGGTTGATTGAAATCTAGACACTCTCCAATGGTAGACTGTCTTCCCCTAGAGGCTGTTAGATGGGATAGGGCAGGAAATTAACATGTAATGCCTTCTGAGTCTGCAGTGCTTCCAAGATGGCTGGAATGAATTTAGAAAGACATTAAAGGCATTAAGGTCAGACTGATTTTGCAAAGAGCCAGCCAGAGTGCATTTCAGTTCTTTGATGGGAGAGATAAGAGATAGGAGAGGAAGAGTAACCATTAATGTGCTATGTAAAGGGAAATTATATGAAAAGATGGGAAAATTCAATATTGCTTGGTTTGGGAAACCAGTCTTTGGGTGAAATGAAAGGAATATTTTTTAAAATGCTCTAAGTTAACCTCTTAATTTTTTTATGTTGTGGTTCATCAGTGTAATTAGAAATAAGATCATTCAAAGATCAAAAATATTGTTAGAAAGTAGAAGAAATAGGTCTATATAAAACAGAACTACAAGAAGTGTGTGGCCATGATCTGACAGTCTGGACTCTGGGGTGACTGTCACTGCAGTGCTGTAACCCTGGTGTGCAAGATCATTGGACTAGGTTCTTCCTTGCTGGGATGAGTGGGTATGGGCTCAGGGGTGCCCCCCTGGCCAGTGGTGGTCCCCTGGCCTCTGCTCCCTCCCCTAGGCATGGGAGTGGGGAAGGGCTCTGGGTCACTGGTGGCCATTGTTGGTTCTCTGGCCTCATCTCTCTCTCCCAGTTAGGGGAGGGAAGTTTCTCTGGTCACGGAATCCATGGCATTTTTCTGGCCAGGCTGGCCCTGGAAAAGAGACATGCTGGAACAGCCTCAAGACATGAGCAGGGTAAGGTCCTATTACTCAAGGGTCACCCGCCTCTGCCAAGCCTGACCCCATCACCAAGGGCGAGAGTCAGTCCACTTACCAGCTGCCTTGGGACAGACCACACCCAGCACACTAGGGCAGCCTGGCCATGCACACATGGAGTAGTCCCCTAATTCCACCAGCCCCAAGTTTCTGGCACCACCCTGCCTGAAGGGTCTCCGCCCCAGTCTCTGCCCACCCCAAGCTCCAGACCCACCTGCCTCTCACCTTTGGCCTCCTGTTGCACTAGGTCTTAGGACTTGGCCTTGGCCTTCCTGGCCCTGTGAAGGAGCCTCTACAGGAATGTGGGTTGGCCCCAGTCTTAGTGCAATCGTGGCTCCTTCGCATCTGAGAAAACCCATGAAAACTCCCCCTCCTGGTGTGAAGGGGACACACACTGGAGGGTATCCCCATGAGACATGAGGGGCTACCTAGGCACTTGGGTCCCCCACCAGCCCAGCTAACCCCCTATGTGGATACCCCATGTTTGTTCACACTGGTGCCCACTGACATGACCTCACCTTCCTTCTGACTTAGAAGGTGAGCCTCTCTAACCTGGTCCCTCAGCGCCTACCCTTGGGACACCTACACATTCTCCACATGTCTGAGATTGCAGCGGGAAGGTCCATGACAATTCTGATTCCCTGGAGAGCTGAGCACTAGCAAAGAACATGTTCCTGCCCTTTGGCCATGGCTCTTGGAGTCCACGAGTATAGACAGGACTAAGCCTGGAGAAGGGCATCGGCCCCCTGCAGCCATGCAAGGTCACTCTGAGACCATGTTTCTTGCTTCTCTAGAACCTACCAGGAGCCTGCAGGTCCTCAGTCTGGCAGAACAGGGACACAGGCTTCTTCCCCACCACACAGCTTCCCCAAACCCTGCTGCCAGAGGACCCTGGCCAGGATCCCTGCTTCCATGGATTCCCTAAGCCCTCCCCCCCAAATTTTAGAACCCCTGGAAACCAAACAGGGTCCCTTGTCTCAAGAACTGCCTTTCTGCCCCACGGACCCAGCCCAGCTCCAGAGAAAGTGGTGCTGCTCTGTTTCCCAAGGTGCCCCTGGGCCCACTCAGCTCAGAGGAAGTTTGTAGAACTGCTCAGTGCAGGTTTTAGATTCACCTGCATGATTTTCAGTGCAGTCAGGATCACAAGACCCTGGGAAGATCCAGGTACCTCCCAGCCCTGGGCCCCAGGGCCCAACCCTGGCTGCAGACAAGGTGTGGTCACAGTATCCGCCCCTCATACCAGGCCAGCTGCAGGGCCCATGGACTCCGAGTATGTGGAAAAGCTCAGCCTCCCTGCTCCACACTCTGGCCCTGTTGCGGGCCAGTCAGGCCAGGTTTGCTTGACTACTGCATTTCCCAGCATGGAGGTCAGTTTGGGAGGATCTTTATTTGGTAAGAACGCTCTCCCAGGCACCCCTGCCCCAGCTCACAGTGACTCGGTCCTCTACACAGATAGGGCCCAAGAAAACACTATAGCTAGATGGTCGTCACTGCAAGTGGAAGCAACAACTACAGACAGAACAAAGAGCTCCCAGAGGTCCAGGGGCAGGACAGGTCCTGGTTCCCAGGGCTCTGGGAGCCTCGGGGAAACACTGGGTTTGAAGTACTGGGCATCCCAGATCCTAGATGGTGACACATTGCACCCCAAGTCACTGCCCTTCTCATGGACCTCATGTACCTCCTGACACACATAATTCATTTCAAATAATGTTAAAGAATGTAGGATCCAGTGCTTCAGGAAAGCAGCCTAAGCCATCAAAAATAATGAACTCCTTTGTCACCTAGAATGTTTGCAAGTTTCATGAGAGGATCCTCATCATGTCTTGTTATGGCATCTTTCTGGCTACATTTGGAATATGAGATAAAGAATGCAAAGCCAGCCTCAGGGGTCTGGTGGCTCAACTGAATGTGACCACACAGCTCAGGATAGGGCTGAGCTGCAGCAAATTCTTTTCAGCACACCCTTTGATGTCAGCAGTCGCCAAGGGTGGGGCTCTAGTTCAGGGTGTGTGACTCCTGGTCTGTGTCCTCCTCAGAGGAGGATACCAGGAGGTCCTCATAGAGGACACTGCGGGGGTGGGGGGGGCAGGAGTCAGGGTGCCCTCGGGATCTGACGGAAGGGGGTGCCCTCAAACCAAGGGGCGGATGGAGAGGCTGCTTTGAACCCGCAGCACCACTGCTGGCTCCACTTCCTGGCAGAAGACCATAGTGAGGGCCAAGGCCATCTGGAAGCTGTGGCTGGGGGGAGGAGGCACAGAGCTGTACTTCTCTGCTGGGGACCCTTTGGGCTCTTGGTGGTGGGCCTTTGCTGCCTGGCCCCAGGACACTCGAGGATGCAGAGGCTGTTCCAGCTCCAACTCTGCCCCGAGTGCTCTCCTGGGGGGTGCAGGCCCAACTGAGTCTAGGTTGCTTCAGGGGCTTCTGCAGAGGGGTTTCTGGGCAGCCTGCTTGCTGTTGCCTCTGTGCTGCCTGTGGAGTCCTGATACCCCCGGGGGTGGGGGGGGGTGATTGGGAGCCACCAACTGAGACTGCTGGCAGAAGCAGGGCCTCAGCCCTGAGCTGGGGACTGCAAGCAGCCGGCCCCCAGGCAACCCCTTGGGGGACCCCATAGGAATGCTGGGCCGGTCCTGGACACATATCTTGGGTGGCTGGAGGCGGCTCAAAGCTGCTGGGGATGAGTGGGCAGCACTGCCCCAGATCTGTTTCTGGGCAGCAGATGGGGAGCAGCCCTGCTCATGGCCTGAGATGGGACACACCTGACCACAGGTGCGCAGGCGCCCAGCACTCCAGGTCGTGGGGCTGCCCATCAGATTCAGCTGCAGGCCTCCACAGGCACCCAGTCCCCCCTTGGTCACAGTCCCCAACAGCCTCTGATCCCTTACAGATCCCCTAACGTGTGCATTCTTCTCCGGGCCCAGTAACCATTTATGCTGATGTTTGAGAAACACAGCCAAGGTGGGTGTTTTGTCCCTGTCTGCTTGGCAGAGTCCTATCCCCACAGCACTGCACTCCCCAGCCCACCCCGACTACAGAAAGCTACTGCGGGTATGCAAGGCCCTGTGTGTCCACATCAAATCAATGTTCAGTGCCTGCAACTATGATACCCCAGCTGAGAGCAAGTGGCTTCCCGTCTGCCTCCCAGCACCTCCCTCCCAGCTCTCCACATCTGGCCTGGGGATGCCATGCTGTTGGCCATAGTTCCTTGATGTCAAGGAACCTGCAGAAACATGCTCAACTGCCCGCGCCTGTGTCTCCCATCTCCATCCCAGCTGCCTTGGCTTGGCTGTGCAGAACTAAGTGATGTTCAGGTAGGCATCCCCACCTTGCAATAGTAGAAGTCACATTGAGACCCTTGGAGCTTCAGGCCACTTGCCCCTTGCCCATTCTTCTGCTTTGAGTATCCGGGAACCTTCTGATTTGTGTGTTCCAGTTTGTGTTGTCAAATAATTCAAAAATAGAAAACATCAAAAAGAAAAGAAAATATTTCAAGTTATAACACTGTTCATTGTGTCTACAGTACAGGGATTAGATAAATTCCTAGCAGGAGTAAAATAATGAGGCTGAGATGTCTGTTGTCATGAAAATGTCCAATTGTTTGAAATCAGCAAATAAATTAAAGTGTGAACTCAAAACATTTATCTGAGATCTAGAAAAGAGTTAAATGTATAAACATCTCATACAAGAAATCTCAGAGGATCATATTATCTGCCTGTAAGTAACTCAACATGTGTGTGCAACTAACACTGGGTGTGTTTGTAACAGACTATTGCTGGAGAGCTTTAGGACTGTTATGTAGAGAAATGAATGTATGAAAAGACTCTGGCAAACCATTAAGCCTCTTTTTTTCTCTTCTCCCAAATAGCCAGTTCTCATTTCAGAGGATGTTGTTGGCTATATTAACATAGGTGATGAGTTCACTAAGAGATCTGAGCTGAATCAGCATTTTTTAAATTCACAAGGGCAAGAAAGTTATCAGAATAGAGCTATTAGCTTAGGAAGGAGCTTAGGAAATCACTCAGGAAATAGCTATTTCATAAACAAGACAAACAAATTCACTCCAGTGATAAATTACATGAATGCCACAAATGTGGGCAAAACTTTAATACTTACTCTCACCCTAGAGAGAAAACATATAAATGCCATTTAGGTGGGGATATATTTTGCAAATCTCTGGCCTTAGGAACCACAATAACATCCATACTGGTAAAACCGTATTGTCATTTGTGTGGGAAAATATTCAATCAATGTTCTAAACTTTAGAGATGCTCACATAGCAGAGAAATCCTATACATTCCACATATTTAAAAGGACATTTTGTCTTATTTGTTTACCTTAGAAAACATGAGAAATTTCATTCTGTAGAGAATCAGTATGCCTGTCTACAGTGTGAGTAATCCTTTATCCAAAGCTGTGGCCTTAGCCAACAAAGGAGAATTCACACTGAACAGAAACCACATAAATGTGTCCTCTGTGGGAAGGCCTCCAATACTAGTTCTGAGCTCCGCTGTTATAATAGAACCCATAGAGGAGAGCAACCCTATGCATGCCAGCAATATGGGAGAGCCTTTGGTCAATATGCTTATCTTAAAAGACATGAGAGAATCCACACTCAAGGGAAAATCTTGAAGTCCTGTGGTAAGTTGTCTGCCTTACATGGCAATTCATTGTGAAGGGACCAAGAGTAAAAGCAAAGTTCAATCACAAGCATGAATATTTAAGTACTCAAAAGGGTACCTACATTGAACAAGGGAGCACAGCATCCATGGAATCGGTAGGGACAATCCTTCGGTCACCTTAGTCTCCAGTCAGAGTGTGCAGGTACTTATGTGCAGTGTGATATCTACTGTGTGTTCTCTAAGGATTAGCACTCCTGCTGGTCCATAGATCTGCTCCAGTGTGTCACCCATCTGCATGAGAACACACAGGGGAATTCACACTGCAGATGTGGTTATAAAGACACTGTCATCACAGCTCCAAACTTTAAAATGCCCAGAGAACTTGACCAGGGAACACCTTGTTCTTTCAAAATTATTTTTCAATATGTGCAAGCTCTATTAGGAGAGACATTAACTTTATAGTCACTGAAGTGAGACTCAGTCAACTACCAGTCCCGATGTGCTCAGAAAAGTCACTGAAGGAGCCAATGCTGAAACAGCAAGAAGAGGGTCAAATATCTCAAGTGATAAAAAAGTATTTGAAGGAGAACTGAATAGTTCCTTCAAATAATTCGTGTTGAAGAAATCTTCAGTGTAAAAGCAAGAGAAACTCTTAATTTGTGGAGTGACCCTTGCTATATATGGATGCATCAGGTTATACATACATACCTTCCATGTCATGAAGGAAGAAAAGTCTGCAGTAACCCCACACAGCCAACACTGAGATTGGAAATAGTTATGAGGCAGAAAACCTAAAATCATAGTAGAAAATTGTCCAGTTAGAGTTCATGGAAGAAAAGTGATGTGTCAGTGCAAAAAATGTGAAAGATGTTAACACATGCATTCCACATGACTGAGATTTTGAGGAAATCCCTGTTTATGGGAAAGTGGCTTAATATGTAGAAGAGTGCAGTGGTCTGGGATGTTGAGTGTAGAAATCCATAAGGAATTGAATTGTTTAAATAGGCAGTAGAGCAACTGTGTGAACATGAAAGCCAGATACACTGAAGCTCTGTGATGCCATAGGCTCACTTATTTTCCTGCAGAGTCAGAAAAGATTATTTTCTCCCTGAGAAGGAAGATGTTTAGCCCTATAGTTCCTGTAGGTTCAGGAGACACCTGGATGGTAGCTGGGGTCCAGCAGTAGGGGTCTGGTTTCCTGGATGTGTCTTCCAGGACATTCAGCATGGGGGCGGGGGTCTCTTCAGCATAAGTTGTGTCCCACCCACACCGTTTTCCACTGAATCTGACAGGAAGGCATTCACAACACCCTGGGAATCACAAGATCCGGGAACTTGGGGAACCTGGGATGAAGGGAGTGTATTGGCTCAGGCTCAGGGCCCCACTTTCCAGCAATGCCATATATGGTGGGTGTTGGGGAAGGGTGGAGGCACTGGGGCCCCTAAAGAGAGACCCCAGGGCCTGACATCTGACACCCATCCCTTCCTTCAGAGCACTGTCCCCTGGGGCTGTTCACCCTCAGGACCTCACATGGGGATACCCCTGGGGTGGAGTTGGGCTGCCTGCTCCGTTCTGGGTGAGAGGAGATCTTGGATCAGGTCAAAGATTTCAGGCCTAGGGACTGGGCCACACTTTTGTCCCAGCCAGGAGTAGATGGGAGGGGGATTGCCAGGGCAGGTGAGCTCCGGGAGAGGTGCCAGATGAGAGGGATGGCAGGAGGGAGTGCAGTGCCTTGGGTGAGTTCACCATGGACGCAAGGATGATTAGAGTCTAAGAATCAATAAACACCCCAGAAATCTGGCTTCATGGTTTTCGCCTCTCCACCAGCCCTCACTTTTTGGGGCACCAAAGACAGGCGATTAGCTCCCAGCATCACTGTGGTCATAGCCCCTAGGCCTGCTTTCACTGAGGAATTCCCAGGTGTTTCCACTCAACTCTAGGCATCCCGGGACCCATGCACCAGCTTTGTGGTTCTCGGGCTTTCTGGCAGGCATACGTTTGTTTTTACTGCTGTTATTACAAAGCCTCACCATATACTGCTGGTTTATTTTAAAGCTTCTTTCTCTTACTAAAGGTCTTTAAACTTATCTTTGGAGTAAGACTGTCATTTCTAAGGATCCCAGTCGGGGACACTCACCCACACACACGTCTCTCACATGGGAGGGTATCTGAGGGAAACAAGAGCAGCTTGTAGGGACACTGCTCAATAGGAATACAGAATCTCAGCACACTGGGAGACCCTGCCAGAAGAAAGTGGGTGCTCCCCACCCCCATCATGGCAACCCTGGACAGTATATAAGGAGGGCCATGGTTGCCCTGCCTCATTTCCCCCGCACCAACCACCATGAAGCTGCCCTCCACGGTGGCTCCAACCAGCATCTCTGACTCAGAATCTGCATGACCTCAGGAGGACAGTGGGACCGTATATGAGTTTCCTTCCAAACCAGGACCTTGGGGGCCCCTCACAGGCACAGCGGAGACATGGGTGGTAAGGGGTTGTCTGTGGGGTGCTGGGGACCTGTCCTTCTCCTGGCACCTCTGATAGCTGGGACCCCAGAGAGCTATGAGGTTGAGCCTTTGCCTTCAGTCCCCATCATGGAGCAGAGCCCGGGCAGCAGAAGTGGGGCTGGACAAGTTGGCCAGGAGCTGGTGGCCTGCATCGGACCTGACCCTGAGAAGAAACCTGATGCTGTCAGAGGGCTCAGCACCCTGGAAGAGTCATGCTCCCTGGGGGTGTCTGATGGGGAGATCCTGCTGGGTTCTGCCAGGAGGAAACCAAGGCTGAGGACCTGTGTCCCTAGCAGAGGGCAATGATGGTATGGGACCTGGTTGCCCTGAGGGGCCGGGACCAGGGAAAATTCCCTGGAGATGAGAGTGGGTTGGGGCAGTCACCAGGGAGGGGGCCACCAGGGGAGCTGGAATGTTCTCTGTCTCTTCTGAGGTTGTTTGTCTCTCTCTCCACAGGAAATCCTCCCTCAGGTCCAGGAAGACCCACCAATGCTCCAATAGGCTGGGGACATGGTGGAACGGGTCAGACCAGCAGGCATCCACAGACTGGTGCTCCCCCAGGAAGTTACTGACCCACGGGCAAGAAATGGGGTGCAGTGAACACACATTCAGGTGGATGAGGATCCCCGGGTAAGTGGAGGCAATCCTGTTAGGGTTAGGGTTAGGGTTAGGGCCTGGGTCCGGGCTCGGGGAAGATGGTCCCCTCATCCTTTGACCAGCTGGCTGCTCTCCCCCACAGGCACTCAGCAGCCTGGCCCTGCCACTTCTTCCCCTGCCCCTGCCAGCACAGGTCCCTTCCCCCTCAGCCTGCCTCACCTCTGATTCCTGACCTGAAGCCCCCAAGTGGCCACATTTGCCACATCATTGTGGACCCCTCACACCGCCAGGTTCCCATAGTGTCCCTACCTTAGCCAAAAGGGACGCCTGCCTCCGACCCCCAACCCTACCCTCACCCCATCTCCGGGCCCCCGGGTTCTGCTCTGACCAAAAAAGAAAGGCGCTACTCACCAGGTCCCTCTTCCCTCAGCTGAAGTGCAAGGATGGCAGGGCCTTCAGGCACAAGGCCAGAAGCCCCCGCTGCCCCATCCAGAGCTGGGAAGAGGCCCTGGCGTCCCAAGCTCTGGGCTGCCTATGGAGCAAGGAGAACCGCAACCCGTGGTACAGGCACCTGCCCCGGCACCCAGAGCACCACAGCAAGTCTGTGTGAGAGGTGGCACAGGTTCTGAGGGGAGCCTGGTACCCCTGGGGTGGGGGCCAAGTGTCCTTCTGGGCAGCTCGGCAGGCTGCATGTGAGGGAGGACAGTCTGGTGGTCAGAGGGCATCCATTGGGGAGGCCTGGGGACCCTGGGGGGAGATGGATGATGTTGGGACAGGACCAGGGCTGGGTGCCCCGAGGCTGGTAATGCTCCACAACCCACATCCTGCAGGGGGAGAGGAAGGAGATCATCCTGCTTACCAAGATTTTCTCTCTTCAGGCGGAAGCAGCACCTGGAGGCCCTCCTGCAGACGCTACCCTGGGATCCCCAGGTAAGGCTACAGGCCCAGGAAGTAGCCCACCAGCAACTGTGACCTCCCTTGGGTGAGTGTCCCCTGCCGGGCCCCTATCCTCCATCCTGGGACCCAACAGCACTCTGGGGGAGGGGAGGTCTCCATGGGGTCTCCTGGGCGGGGCTGTCCCTGCCTCCATCCCCATGAGCAGGGAGAGAGCACACACCCTCCAGACAACCCTGAGGCCCCGAATCTGCAGCTCCCCACCAATTGCTTGGTGCTGAATGCAGCTCAGAGCCCCCAAGGCCCAGGAACAAAGAGTCAGACCTTCCCCGTACTGTGCAGGGTCCATGTGTCTGGAGACATGGGCAGTGTATGCATGGGGCAGTCAGAGTCAGAGTCTGTGAGTGGATGCGGGCGAGCTCCCAGTGTGGACTTGGCCTAGATAAGGTGCCCCAGTTTCCCACTCTGTAATCTGCTCATGCCATGTGATTAACGCAGCTCACTCTACTTTTGCCCACAGCCCCCGGAAAGACCTCTGCCCCTGGACAAGGCCCATACCTTGACCTGCAGCAGGATCTGAAAGGCAGCCCTGTGGCCTGGAGTGCTGGTCACCCACACACCTATGGTCAGGTGTGTCCCATCCAGCCCCTGAACAGGGACGCTTCCCCATCTGCCTGGAAGATCTGGGGCAGCACTGCCCGCCTGTCCCCAACAGCTGTCAGCTGCCCCCAGCTGCCTGAGCTCTGAGTCCGGAGCCAGCTGGGTACAGTCTGTGGGCTCCCCTGGGGAAATACCTGCTCTGTCTCTGGGTACCGGGGACATCTCAGCTGGCTGCCCCCAGCAGACCCCTCCCAGAGGATGCCAGGACTCCACAGGCAGCACAGAGGCGACAAGCAAACTGGCCACCCAGAGCCCCCCTCCTTTGCAGAAGCCCCCAAGCAACCCTAACTCAGTTCAGCCCTGGTTCCCAAGCAGGGCACTCAGGGGACAGAACTGGAGCTGGTGTGGCCTCTGCCATCTCCTCCAGACCCTGGTATCAAGCAGCAGAGGCCACCTACCAGAAGCCCTGAGGTTCTCCCTCAGAGAAGCACAGTTCTGTACCTCCTCCCCCAACCACAGGCCGCAGCCAACCGGGGACCTCACCATGGTCTTCCACATGGACCAGCACCAGCAGTGGAGCTGCGGGTTCAAGGCAGCCTCCTCATCCATCCCTCATGTCCAGGGGGCCCCCTCCCTCCAGAGACCTCAGGGCATCCTGACCCCCACCACTGCAGTGTCCTCTATGAGGACCTTTTGGAGTCCCTGAGGAGGACTTGACCTGAGTGGACTTGACCTGAGTGACACACCCTGGAAACCACCCATGCCTTGGGGACTGCTGAGGGCAAGATTTACTTTCGGACTGTTTTAAAGTTTCTAGCCCTCGTGAGCACACAGCAGCAGTTCCTGAGCTGGAGCTGGGTAAGCCTGTTAATATATTTTAGTGTGAAATTGAAATTTTATGTCAAAATTTCATTTTCAGCAGTCACAATCACAGATGCACTGCATACATGACCCAGGCATACCCACACACTCAATATAGTTGCCACTAAGAGCTCCTGTAATTGAGAGCTGAAAGGAGCTTGTAAGGTGGAATCTCGGTGGGTTAGCAATATCAGAGGCCCAGAGGACCCTCTGGGGCTAGATACTGGGGTCCAGAAGCAGAGGAGGGGGCTCCTGCCTGGAAGTGTCTGCTCCCAGTACTCTTTGAAGTGGGGGATGTGGGGAGGGGTGTTGTGAGGAGCAGCATAAACCCGTCATCAGACGGTGACCCAGATAGTGCCCAACAACTGACTGTCTCTGTGTGTCAGTCCATCTTGAGCAGCCTTCCTGGCCCTGACTGACACTCAGAACTTCCAATAGAGTGCCTGGCATATGCAAAATAATATGCTTTTCCTAGATAGACCTCCGAGGTCCCATAAGGAAGACCAGACCTGGTTCCCTCAGGTGTGAGGAGGTTGTGGCCACCAAAGCCCTGATCACCCCCACACCTCTAGGGAGTCCATGACCACAGTCCCAGGGAGGCAGATGGGGCAGGTAAGTAGCAGAGGACACGGTGCCGGCAGGCATCCTCTCACCCCTGCAAACATGCTCCTGCAAGTGTGCGCTGCAGACCGCGGGTGCTGGGCTCCAATAGACACTGTCGGGCAGATGCTCACCCTCCCCAGCGTAGCCCAGCAACTGCTCCGAGGTTGACAGGCTCCCCACACACTGGAGGAGACTGGGAGAGGAGAACAGAGCATCAAGGAATGGGAGGAGGGCCCCAGCCTCTTCCTGTACAGGGACCACAGGGCAGGGATGACGGTGCATAGAGAGGGGGTTGGGGATGCAACCCAGAGATCACACATGGGCAGTGAGCACTCAAAATAGGGAAAACCCATGTGTGGAATCAAAAGGCCATGAGCTGCACTCCGCAACACCGTTGGAAAGAAACCACACTCCTGGGACAACAGGACATGGTTCCTAGAGTGAGACTCCCAGGAGCGTAGATGCCGAGCACAGAGCCAAGGGCATGGTCTGGCCCTGGGGCTGGGAAAGCTGCTGGAGGAGTGAGCTGTGGACAAAGCATTTGCCCGTGAAATGTGAACATCGGGGACAGGTGTGGGAGATATCTACAGGAGAAGAACAGGGGAGCTCAGAGACCTGAGGGCAGGTACAGAGAACACATCTGAACCCAGAAGTGGATATCTGGTGTGACCCACACAGCCCTGTCCACAGTCTCTGAGCACCATGCCTGGTGGTGAGGGGGACAGTGAGGGCCACGGACTTGATGGGATGAAGGTCCCTGGCCCCATCACCCTGTACAACATATAAGGAGGGCTGTGGATGCCCTGCCAAATTCCCACCCGTGTCAGCCTCTAGGAAGCTGCCCTCCACAGTTGCTCCAACCGGCCTCTCCACCTTAGCATCTGCTGACCTCAGGACGACAGCGGGACCGCAGATCAGTTTCCCTCCAAACCCGGACCTTGGGAGCTTCTGTGGGGTGCTAGGGCTCATTCCCTCTCCCAGCACCTCTGATATCTGGGATTCCAGGGAGCCCTGACCAGTTGGTAGAGGGTGGGACAGGGGAAAACCCTGGCCATGAGACAGGGTAAAGGGTGGTGTGGGGGTGGTCCCTTAGGGGAGGATGTGGCTGATGTTTAGCCCGAACTTGTCTCTTTCGCTGAGAGCCAGGACGCCAGAGAAACATGACATCGAGCCTCGGCCTTCAGGCACCATCACAGAGCAGGGCCCGGGCAGCTTTAGCCGGGCTGGGCAAGTTGACCAGGAGCTGGCAGCATTCATTACACCTAACCCTGAGAGAAAATCTGACACTGTCAGAGGGCTTGGTACCCTGAGAGAATCCTGCCCACTGGGGATTTCTGATGGGGAGACTTGCTGGGTTCTACCAGGAGGAAGTCAAGGCCAAAGCCCTGACCTGCCTCTCATGGCCTCAGGCAGCCTCCTGCCCAAGCCACCATTATAGACTCTGTGTCCCCAGCAGACATGGTGTGGGGTATGGGAGCCATGAGGGGTAGGCAGAGGAAAGGGCCAGGGCAAATCCCCTGAGAAAGGGTAGGGGTGGTCACTGTGGAGAGGGCTGCCAGGGGAGGCTGGGATGGTTGCCGTCTCTTTGTCTCTTCTGAGGCTGAGCTTGTCTCTCTCACCACAGGAAATCCTCCCTTAGGCCCAGGAAGATTCACCAATTCTCCAGCAGGCCAGAAAGATGGCAGAATGGCCCAACCCGCTGGCACCCACCAACTGATGCTTCTCATGAAAGTTACAGTCATGTTGTGACGTGTGGGTCACTCAAGAAGACACAAGGACTCCAACTGAAGTTCAAAGCTGCAGGTCTATTACTGGTCACCAGGGTATCTAAGCCAGCTCAGCAAGAGACCCTGAGCAGTTTCTGTGACAACTTTCTACGGCGAAAAACCACCACCGCTCCCTAATGTGAGGCAAGCAAGCAGGTGTAGGACACATTCCCATAACTACAAGACACATTCCCCCATTCTCATAATGGTGGGACATGTTCCCACAACTGTGGGTTTCTAATAATGCTGACATCCATCATCTATAAGAAGGACAATGCTGGCATCCATCATCTATCAGGAAGACAATGCTGTTGTCAGGAACAATCAGGAATAAAGGGAGGCAGAAACAGGATGTTGGACCAGCCAGCCATGGTGTGTACTTTCCACTAAGGGCAGGGAGAGGACACTGGTCTCAAAATGAAGGTTTTAAATAAAATGGAGTTTTGGTTAGTCTGTTACCAACACTCTCATCCCCCTGCTCCCATGGGCCCTGTTACAATAGCCAGGCTCTTCAGCATCTATTTGGAGAAAGGCACCCAGGTTTCATCTTCTTTCTGTGCTGGTATTTCTGGAGCACTGTCAGACAGCTGGAGTCACATGGGTCCCACCATATTTGAGGAAGTGGGGGCCATAAACTCTACACATAGAACACTCAGGGCCACCAGGAGTGTGTAGGAGATGCCTCTGCCCCAGGCTGCATGTCTATGGGGGCTCTACCACCTGCTGCAGGGTGTCCTGGTGCTGTCCACCAGTGCAGTTACGCCCCCAGCAACTGGTACTAAGAAGGCCTGGGTCAGGGTGTTGGGCTGTGGCCTCTGCCTGAGGCTGCCCATGGTATCTTTGGGGCAGGGGAGGCTGACACAGGGAGGGGCTGTGCAGGAGGTAGCCCAGAGGTACTCAGGCTGGTGACCCAAGGGGCCTGGCCTTCCATTTTATCCTCTACTGGAGCTGGCAGGCTGCCCACATGGGCCTGGGTCACTGGAATCCACACATTTAGAGTGGCCCTGGCTGCTGGAAATGTCAGGAAACGAGGAGCAAGCCCTGAGCAGAATGGGGGGAAGAGACCACTAGGCTACGTAAGAGCTGCAGGGCCCAGCCTGTCCCCACACCCCAACCTTGTGCCCATTTCTGTTCCTGTTCGCAGATCACCTTCCTTCCAGAATAAACATGACAGGAATTGCATCCAAACTGTGATTTAATTAAGAGATAATGGCAGTGAGATTGGGGGGGGGGGGGCAGTTCCCCTGCAGCCCAGGCCAGGAGCCACCACAGACGGACACTGTTCGCAGGGAACACCCTGTTTGTTAAATGCCTTCAACACTTCTTCCACGGTCTCCAAGTTTTGTCTGATGAGTTCCTCCTGAATCGATCTTGTCAAAAGAAAAGAACATCATTTTACTTTCAATTAGCTCCTAAGATTCCAGTGGGAGGGGCCTGGCTCATGACCAGATATAAAAATAATGCCATCCGGCGATAGGTCTCGGGTAAAGGCCTGTCATCAGGTCAGGCAGCAGGAGCACCACCCCCCGACACCAGGGCCACGGCTCCAGCACACCAGAACCTCCCAGGTGCCCCCTGGCACACATCTCCTCCCTGGTGGACATCAAGGATGAACTTCCTGATGCACATCCAGCATTCAGGCTCTCTGGGGCAAGTACACACTCACAGTGCCCTCCTGGGCCTGGGCCACAGCCTCGTGTTTCTATCCAAGGTGCCAGGGTGTGCCCCCCTGAAGGAGGCAGAGAAACCTATCCATCATTAACCAGGGTACCTACAACTCCCCCCGGCCCCTCCACCACCAGGGCAGCCCTGCACACATGCTGCCCCCCCATAGGGCGTACCCCCAGCTCATGCAGCAGTGCCACCTGAGGACAGGGCTCATGGAATCTGCAGGAGGAAGGAGGCACCCTAGTGGGCACCCATACGATCCTTCTGCCATGTCCAGCAGGCACCTCAATTTCAGGCCCCACTGCTAGCCCATACAGCCACCACCAGATAGACATGGTTTGCCACAAGCACCAGGCAGACACCACCTGAGGGTGCGGGTGGCCCCAGTCCACCACCCACCTGCGCCGAGTTCGAGGTCCCTGGATGCACCTGAAGCCCAAGATAGTCCTGTGCCAAGAGCTCCCTCCCCATCCAGGCTGTGCCCTCAGCCTCCTCCTCACCACGTCCTTTACCCACTGCCATGTCCAGCTGGCTCACCAACTTCGTGGGCAAGTGGCACCCACCAATAGGGGACTTGCCCGCTTTGCCAGCAGGGCAGTCTGTACAGGTACAGGCTAGCCTAGCACAGAGGGGTAGGGTGGCGTTTGGGACAGTGGATAGGTGGTGGGGTGAAGGGGTGTGGGTGAGATGCTGTGGGGGGGCTGGGGTAGGGGTGGGGTGGTAACAGTGGTGGTGGTGGCCGAAACAAGGCAGCCTGTCAGCTCAATTGGTGCTGTGCACTGTCCCCACCCACCTTCTACCCTGCTCAACTGTGCCTAGCTCCTACTGGCCATGGGCGACTGTGTGAGACTCAGGAGTGGTCAGCCCAGCGTTCTGCGTGGCCAAGACACTGGGCACGGAACTGGCAGTCAGGGAAGGCTCGCTGCCCTGCATGGCCTAGGTGGGAGGTAACAAATCACCCACAGTGCTTCAGACAGTGCAACTAGTGCAAGGACCATGGTGGAGCCTGTGGTCACTTCCCTGCCAGGACATGTCACACTCTGACATGCCTGTCACCTGCTCACTGTCGGTTGTCTGAAGCCTGTGCAAGTTCTAGCTCCCTGTTCCATGCTGCCACTGCACAGCTCCAGCCTCTGCTCAGATTGCTGCTGCTGCCACCCTCCCCAGCATACCCACTGTGGATCGGAGGCCTGGGTAGCCTCCCTTGCCAACCTCATTTCGCCTTGCCTCCTTTTACTGGATCACGCACAACCTTGTGCACCTGCCCTTGAACCCACATCCCACTGCATCTACACCAGACCTATGCCCACACCTGTGCTCATAGCCATCTACAACCACAACACACCCACACTGGCACCTGCGCTCACACCTGCACCCACACCACAACCACACTGGTACCCATACATGCCCACTCCTGTGCCCACAACACACCTGTAGCCTCACCCTGTGACAAGCCAGCCCAACCACCTCTCTGCAGAGCAGGGCTGGTCCAGCCACCTCTCCTAAGTAGCAGCTCGCTCGCCCCTGCAAACACAGGGTGGGAGTTGGATGCTCCAGGTGAACAGGAAGAGCCTTGGCAGGCTCTGGAGACCAGTTGGGAAGGGCCCTCAGAAGCGTGAGCAGCAGGTTGTAGGAGGGGCTTTCTCCCAAGTGTTGATTTTGGATGCATTTGTCCAGGAAACTCCTTGGTCAGCAGCACAGGAGAAGCACAGCACACACAGGTCTGCTGTGGGTGACCTGGTCCCTTCCCCTGCAGGAAAAGGATCAGTGTGGTGCAGGGCTGCTTATATTTCCAGTCTTATGTTTGCCTCGTGCAGCCAGTCCAAGCTCAGTTGCAGTCTTTCGGTGCTTGCGGTTTGTTTTGTCCATTTTGTTTTCTGATGCATTTTGCTGCTTCATCAGTTGAGCTTCCAGTTCTTGACTTAGGGAACCTGGCTCACAGCCATTATCCATAGAGAAGTTCCTCCAGCCTTGCCTAGTTTCTAATGTGGGTGTTTGTTCTGTACATTTTACTTCTTATCCAGACTTGTATTTGCTAATTTACTCCAGGTTTGGGCTTTTCTTGGGTTTCTCTGGGCTTTTTCTTGGGTTTATGTCCTCTCACAGCATAGGAATTCTTAACCTTAAATTCACAGTACTCATTCTTTTCTTTTGGGTTGTACATCGGGCATGGCCTGGTTATGGACAACACCTGGGGTGGGAGCCTGCTGGCAGCTGCCCAGGTGGTACAGCTCCTCAGGGACGCTGGCCAGCAGTGCTCAGGGGAGGGCCAGCACCTCTCAGACCAGGCTGGTGGGTCACCACCGGGCTCTTGACCATTGGAGCAGGCTGGGGTCACCCTGTTCCAGGCCCTGGAAGATGAGGACATCAAGGCCTACTGTGCAGGCCCTTGCCCACCCTGGAGTCAGTCACCAGCTCCTTGTGGGGAGCAGCACTTTGCAACCTCCTGACCATCAAAGGAGGCTGTGGCGGAGGTGCCTGGGCTGGCGCTCTGGAGGCATCCTCTTGGGTGTTAAGGGTGGAGTGTAGCCCCAAGTGGTGCAGGGGCCATGGGAGCACACACGGGCTGCCCTGGTTTTGTTCCTTCCCGTTGCATCTGGACTAGCCTGGTCATACCGCCACAAGGATGTGACCAGTGCACATGTGGTGCTGAGCCCAGGTTACCTGAGACACATAGTGCTCTGGGCTGTTGAATGGGGCTGTGTGGAGCTGATTTTGGCGAAGGCCATCGAGGTGACCAATTCTCAGGAACCTGGAAAGTGCAGCACCCTGGACCCCAGGGAGGCCAGACCCAGGGGGCATCTGCCCCATCCTGCTCTTCCTTGCCCAGCACTACCACCCACAGGAAGCAGGCACTGGGAGCTGTACAAGGAAAGAATAGCTGGGAGTGGGCAGGGGGGGCTCATGAGTCCAGCTACCCATAAGGCCCGGACTTCTCTGCTGGCACCACACCTCCTGTTGCCCAGGCTATGAGACAGACAGGTGCAGAGTTTGGACATCTTGACTACCCAGGGCAGGGAAGGGCTGGGCATCAGAACCCTTGGGTATGGAGCCCAAGGTGGGCACAGGGTACAGCCATGAGGGGCAGGAGGATGCAGCTGGGGGACAGAGAACACACCTGAGGATTCAGCCCCCAGGCTGCAGAGGACACAGCAGAGGAGTCCCCCTTCCCTCCCGCCCCACGCTGTGGCCCCAGGGGAGAAAACAGCAGGATATCAGTGGAGGTAGCAGCTCTAGTCAGATTAAAAGGCAGTACATGCCCTGGACCAGGGGATGGCCTTTCCCCCATGGCTTGAATTCTGATTTCTCCCCCCAGCTGGAGGTTCCATTGTCTGTGCAGTCTGACTCCAACCACACCATGCCAGCATGGAGACCCCGATCAGGGCGAGCTCCTGTGGCCTCCCCCACTACCCAGACTCCTCTGCTTTGGAGGGATGTGATGAGGGGCCTGGGTCAGATTTATATGTAGACAGAATTTATTAGAACAGAACAAGCTGGAAGTGGCAAGACACTGATGTGGATATCACCTGCTCCTCTACCTCATCTCAATAAACAGGGGGAGGGCTTCTCTAGTCAGCTGCTGCACTCACCAGGCTCTGGGGGACTGTAGCAGCCAGCCAGCCTTCCCTGAAGCCCCCACCCCAGCTGGAGTTCAGGATGTGTAGTGGCTGCCATTGTGCTCAGGCTGCTGAGATGGGATTTACTATTGATGAAGAACTCACTCTCCCTACAGACCTAGAACTTTCTTTTGAGCTCTCTGGGGTCTGTGGAGGGCAGACTTAAGACTAATGCCTCACTCACACTCCCTGCAGATGTGGAACCTCTCCCCTATGTGCATGCTCTGGTGTGTGGTGAGCACTGACTTACAACTAAAGCGTCACCCACACTCCCTGCAAACATGCAGCCTTTCTCGTGTGTATCCTCTGGTGTGCGATAAGGGTGGACTTCTGACGGAAGCCTCACCCACACTCTCTGCAGACATAGGGACTCTCCCCTTTGTGTGTCCTCTGGTGACTTATGAGATTTAAGACTGAAGCCCACACTCCCTGCACACATGGGGCCTCTCCCCTGTGTGTGTCCTCTGGTGTCTGATGAGATTTGACTTAAGACTGAAGCCTCGCCCCACTCCCTGCAGATGTAGGGCCTCTCCCCTGTGTGTGTCCTCTGGTGTGTTAGGAGATTTGACTTAAGACTGAAGCCTCGTCCACACTCCCTGCAAATGTGGGGCTTCTCAATTGTGTGTGTCATCTGGTGTGTGATGACATGTGATTGATGATTGACCTCTATTCCATCCCCTTCATCATCTTTTACAGTTGCTGACAGTCCAACCCCAATGGATGGTTTGCTTGGGTCCTCTGGATTCTCTTTCTGGCCTGTGTGTGACTCTGCCTCCACCACTCCCTCATGCTCCTTAGGGATCCCCTTTGGTGCACTGGCTAGGCTGGAAAAAGCCTTTGGAACCTTCTGCCTCATCATTTCAAGCAAAGGCTTGGGCCTCTCTTTGACCTTTCACTTCCAGGTTCATCCTTCCAGCTGTGAGGGCCAGAATGTGGCTGTTGCTGGTCCTGTCAACCAGGGCAGGGTCCCTCTGCTTGGAGATGTTTGCTCACAGGTTTCACTGGGATGCTCCATGAGGGCTGATGGTACTGCATGAGGTTGCTGAGGTATTTCTCTGTGGAGAAGGCCAGAGAGCAGGTAGAGCATGTGTGGATCTCTGGCTCTGCTTCTCTTGAAAGAGGAAGTGTCAGCTGAGGCTGCACACTGGCCCAGGTTCAGGTGGTGGTCTTCCCAGGCCGACGCTGACCCATTATTCTCTGCTGATGACAGGAGCTTTGCCTCCCACCACGTGTCTTGCACAGGCTGATTTTCTATCCCCCTTTTACTCACGGAAGTTTCAAAATCCTGAGAAGCCTACGGATCACACAGACTCAGGCACTACAGGTAATCCTGTCAGCTCCACTCTCACAGGCAGGGGCTGCAGGACCATCTGCAGCAGCCACTGTGTCCCAGGAAACGGACAGAGTGTGTGGGCCCTGGATCTGGTGATGGTTCACAAGGAGGAACCCTTTGCTCTGGGCACTCATTGAGAAAATGCTCTTTGGACGTGCTGGGCACTGTGGGAAAGCCTGGACATACCTAGAAGTCACCACTGTCTCCATGTGTAGATCTTGATAACAACTTGCACAAGTTGCTTCTTTCATATCTAATTCTGTGCCTCAGACACTAGAGAAGCTCTGAACCTCCACCTGACTGATTCTTTACGACATCGGGTGGTTACAAAGGTTTCCCATGCCCTAAACTCCTCAGCTAAGCTCAGTCACCTTATGTTAGCCAGATCAGCTCAGTTAAGCTTAGTCATCCATAGTCCACCACCCCCAGCTGTTCTGAACCTTCCCCAGGACTTAGAGGGAACAAAAGCCCAGATTATTTCCTCTTACCCAGTTTCTGTCTAGAGTGATGTTCATAGACATATGTTGCTTCAGGTGGGTTCACTGGGTTCTGGGCCTGGTCGGAGCCATGTGTGTTCAGCTGACCTGCTGTTCCCGACATTTCCTTCAAAGCAGGTCCTTGACTTCCTAGAGCTCTGGTCTTTCCCTTCAATGCAAGAGTGCCAAATTAAAAAGAGAACATGCATTTCTTTAGTTAGGGCTTGCAATGTGATCTCATATGCATGAGGCCAGTTGATATTCCAACCCTTGTCAATGACTGAGGAGCCTGAATTCTAAAAGTAAGAGAAAGGGCATCAGTGGGTAAGAATCCAAGACTGGACCCCATGTCTCAGGTTCTTTCCCTTTCACTTTCTTTCCAATTTCTCCATAAAAATGAGAGTGAGGAATGAAGAATACTTGGGCAGAGTAGCCGCAAGATCAACAGGGTCTGTGGAAGAAGGGTGCAGGCTGAGAGAGCACACAGAACACTGCTCAAGGGTGAGCCTCGTGAGGGGGTTGTCCTGTACGGCAAAATGGAAGGAGCTTGAGGGCTGTGTGGGATAATGACAAATACTGGGCAATATCACTCATATATATGAATAAAATACTCAAATAGTTGTACTGATGAAGGCACTGAAAAAGAGGTTGTTGATAACCCAAGTGAGGTTTCTGAGTGAACATGGAGCAGAGAGTGTGGGTCAAAGGGATCAGTTATAGCTTCTTTTTTTTTTTTAAGGGAGCATATAGAGAAAAAAAGGGATGATCTGTGATATTTAAGGAAGAGAAAATGTTGATAAGTGGGAATAAACATCTGGAAAGTGAGATAACAGAACAGTGAGAAAACAAAACCTTTGTTTTCTAGGACAAGGACAAATAAACGACTGGCAGAAAACATATCTAAACAATAAAGAAAATGAAACTAACAGCTGCAGGTTTCTATATCTTGCAAAGATACTTGCAAAAACATTTGTGCTAAGATTGGCTGGTTCCTGTCAGTTCTGTGTAAATAAGGCTCTATGACTTCAGTTGCTTTTATTTCCTGGTGGCCAAATATGTGTTTATGGTAGTTCTTAGTGTTGTAATAGACATGGCATGTAACAGTTGTCCCCAAAGCAGACTGTCAGAGGTCAACAGGGTCAATATGAGAAGACAGTCCTGCTCTCAGACCACCCTCAAAACCAACTTTGCATTTGAAATCTAACTTGAAGTTATCATCAGCATTCCTTCCCCCCTTCCTTCTGTTTTAACTTGTGAATGCGGAATATTCCATGCAGCAAACCTGGTAATCCTCTTGGCGTGCTGAGCTGCTCTGGACTTCTAAGGAGAATCACTGCAGTGCAGAGGCAGCAGGCAGGTTGAAGGAGGGCCCCAAACAGCTCAAAGTTGTCCAATGGAGCACCCCCAAGAAGGCAACTGTTACTTTCCCCAACAGGAAGGAGCCTTTGAAATAATTTCAGGTGGGTGAGTGTCTAGTGACTGGGGTGTGACCTGTATGAAGTCCTGAAGCTGTTTTCTTATTCATTGTTTCTCAATCATCACATCTGCATCTCCTACGGGCTTGGAACTGGTTTCTGCGGGTAGAGTGGGGTGCTCTAGTGGTGGGTGCCCTAGCTCCTTCACCTGTCCACTGTCCATAGTGTCCACTATTTAGTCGCATATATATCGACTAAGGAGCTTTCCTCAGTCAGGGAGATCTTTGACTTTAGCACAGCAGAGAAGAACTGGGGCTCGCAAAGTATCAGATGGAAGTAAACCGTGAAAGTTGACCACAGATATAGAAATCCAGGAGGAGCAGGGCTGGGAGAGGAGGTTAGGATGGGTGAAAAGAGTGGGGTGGGGAGAGGAAGAGCACAGAAAATATGGTAATTGACTGCATGTGCTTTGGTGGTGGGGAAGCTGTGGGGAGATAATGTCCAGAAACTAGTAGCAATGTATGGGGAAAGTAGTATATTTAAAAACTTAAACCAAGACAAAAAAGAACTGAAGTGAAATCACCAGTTAGATGAATGACGTGATGATGTTCAGACAAGGTGATATAAACATGACAAACCAAGAAAGCTGCACTGAGCTCGTAACCAGCTTAGGGGATTCACAGTGTAGAGATGACACTACCAGGGATGCTGTGACCGCAGGCACAGCCAATTCCATGCCTCAGTATCCTCACAGACCAACGGTGCTATCTATGGCACAGAACATGTAGCATGTGGTCAACTCATATAAATGCCAGAATAGAATCTGAAATATGACAGACAAGAGGCAGCTACTGTCGCTGCTCCAATTTGTATCTGCTCATGGTGACAATATGATTCTGTGTCAGACGGAGCAGCAGGCCCAGGGTTCTGTATGCAGCCTCATCCTTCCATCTCAGCTAAGAGGCCAAACAACCCAATCGGGAAATCCTGGGCCTGGTCTGAGCTGCTTCCTCCAGTTCACAGAGTCTTATCCTCTTCCCTGTGTTTAGACCCGTGAGGAAGACTTTCTTATCAACAGGATTTGGAAAACACTTACCTTCTGGCATTGACTGTGCTCTATGCTGGAGGATGCCCACAGATGTTCAACTAAAAGGTGGTAAGAAACCAGTGTTGTTAAATGTTTCCAAACCCCAGAGATTCTCATTAGGGACACAAAGATCTGAACCAGAGAGTGATGAATGCATACAGGATGTAGGGGAAGGGGACCCTACACACTGTTGTAGAGATGTAAAATGCAACAATGAACACAGCATTGGGGTCCTTCAGAAATTGAAGTTAGATGTGCCATCTAGTCTATCAGTCCAAAATCTGGATATGGACCCCAAACTACTGAAACAGCATTTTGGGTAATTATTTGCACACCCAGGGTCACTGTTGCATAATTCACTGTAACCAATGCTACTGTGCAAACAAATAAATGTCTATCAATGTGCGAGCAAAATAAATGTCTATCGATGGCTGGATGAAGGAAATGTGGTTAGACATAGAATAGAATATTATTCCATCTCACAGAAGGAGAAAATTCTGTCATACACAACAGCATCAACGGACCTTTTTGATAAGATGTGGAGTGACAAAACAATCACAAGAGACATGCTGCCTGTTGCCATTGATAGGCTCTATCTAAATTAATCAAATTCATGGAAACAGAGCATTGAATGGTGGTTGCCAGGTATGGGGTGAGGAAGAAATGGAGCTGTTGTTCAGTAGGTAGAAACTTTCAGTCTTGCAAACTAAGGGAATGTTCTAGAGCACCACTGGATAATATGGTGTGCGCAGTTAAACCATGTACTGAGTGCTTAAAAATCATTAAAAGGATAAATTTGTTTTGTGTTTTCTTGCACCACACACAAAAATTCACTGGATAGGAGTTTTTTCAGCTTTTCATTGGATTGGAGTACAGATTAAAGTGTCCAGGTGTCTGGTGTCTGGTAAACCATGGGATACATCTTCTCCTGTCATATCAAATCTTTTACCTACAGCCACCTGTTGCATTTTCAATCTCTTACACAACTTTTAAGATAGATCGTAAGGAATCAGAAATCCATAGACAGGTAAATTGTGTACCTCATCTAATTTACTATTTCCAGTACCACACAGACTGATTCCTTCAAACTCTCCTGTCTCAACAGCACAAAAGGAAGTTGAGCTTCTAACTTATTTTATGATTACATTTTATTTCCCCAGCAGTGATTCTGCTCAGGGAGACTTCATATTTCTCTCAAACCCTCTTCCAGAGTCATAGTCAGGTCCATTTTGGGGGTAAAAGAGCATGTATTGTTATTTAAATACACACAGTTTATGCGTCCTTTGCTCTTTTAAGACATTTAATTCACTGTTAAATTATTAGGAGGAGGTTAGTGTTAGAAGGCTCTTTGGTAACTTACAGTTTAAGATTTTTCTAATTGTCTTTTATTAATGAACAATGTTTAGCAAAAGTAATCTTTAACTTTGTTAACAAACAGTAAATCATGAAAAACAATGCAGGAAATCCACTACCATTGAGTCTGAGCTCGACACTGCCACAGTTGCTTAGATTTGGCCTTTTTACTTCAAATTTAAAATAGGGCAATGAGAAAATTAACCAAGACACAGCAAAGGCACCTGCCAGTCCCATCTCTTTTATGGCTCACTAGTCATCATTTGGTATTCATTCAGGTTTTTATACGTTTACTGATTATTTATGTATCTACAAAGAATGTATAATTAGTTCAAGTGTTTTAAGCCTTTATGGGAATAGCCTCTTGCTCTATTTTGGATCTGATTTCCTCAACAACCCAGGATCTCAAGGATCTGTCTCCTTTGTCAGCTCCCAAGGTAGCTGAGCCCCAAACCAGTTTGCTTTCAGGGGGCCCCTCCACGACCTCTGGTGCCTCACCTTGCTTCCTTGGCATCCATTCCTCATTGGAGTCCTTGGCATCCGCTGCCCTGTGTGTGCTGACAAGGCTGTGCAAGAGCATGGAAGCTGGCCGTGGGGCTGGGGTCCCTGGAAAGAAGCACCAGCTTTGCCTGAGCAGTGGCAGTGAAGCCAGTACAGGGTGTCGTGAGCTGCCCAAGCACTTTTATGTCTGGAACCTTCCTGGTATGTGTAGTTTGAGTAGCGACATTCTCAAAACTCATTTTCAAGTTGCATCCAGCTAAAGGAAGCCTAGATGAGTCTCTTCATGGCCTAGGATCTTCATCTCACTAATTCAGGTTCCCTGGGCTCCAACACCAAACCCCCAGGGAAAAAGCTGTTCCATCATTGCTTCCCACACTCAAGAAATGTCTCAATTTCTTGAGTGAGAACTCCTGGTATGAATGAGGGCCCCTTGTCCTGTCTCTCCACTGAGAAGGTAAAATTAGCCTAGAGAACATTTCACAGAAAGGTAGGAAAAGTTAAAAAGAAAACAAAACAAAAAAACTGTTCCTGTCCTGGCTGGAATGTTCACCTCTTGTGTCAAAATCCCTAGATCAGAGACATCACAAGACTCACATTCAGTGCAGAGAGGGGAAAAGGCAATTTACTTCTAAAAGAAAAATGATGCTGACTTTTTGTGAACTAAAGGTCAGTCTCTGAGAGTCAAGGCTGCATTCCTCTGCAAGTTCCCTGTTGTTCAATGAGATGTGACTTCCAGGAGTAAACTTCCCTGCATTCTTTGCACTCACACATTTTTTTTCCTCTGTGAATTTTTCTGGTGTGTTGTGAGAACTGCTACCTGAGAGAAACTTTTGCTACACTCAGGGTTTCTCTCCTGTGTGAACTCTCTGGTATCTCTTGAGGACAGACTTCCAGGAGAAAGTTCCCCTACATTTTTTACACTCATCTAGGTTCTCTCCTATATCAGTTCTCTGCTCCATATTGAGGGTTGAGCTCTCACAGACTCTTCAGTGCTCACAAGGTTGCTCACCTGTTAGTAATCTATAATCTTTAGCAAGAAGATGTTTCACAGAAACTCTTATCAGATATATCCTACTGGGTGTTCTCTGTCCTGAGTATTATGGTGGTGAGGGTGGTATAATTAGTCACTGAATTAATTCCAACTAAGATTATATTTATTATGTCTATATCCCAAATACCTAGGATACATTGTTTGTGTTAGTTCCTTAGACATATTTCCACCTACTTCTACATTCATGGTGAGTCTCCTCTAGGGGAGTATCTCTTTGGCAGTGGGAACTGATATTTTCCAAGTATCCCCACATCACCACACTGTAGGCCATCTCTCCCATAACAAAGGAGACTGACCGCCCTGAGACCAGCACTCCCTGGATGTGCTCTTCCCACCTGCCCGCCCAGTGTGACTGACCTGAGAGGCTCTGGTCTGCAGGGTTCTCTGCATTCTGAGGTTCTGCTGGTGCTTCCAACCCAAAGGTACCCTCAGGTCTCCTGGTGTAATGACCTTTTGAAGAGAAATAAGGACAAACCTGGACAAGCTTAACAGGTTCCATGATCTTTGAAAAAGGTAACTGCAGAAATTAAGAGTTGCTTAATAACTTTTTAGTTTTGTGGCTTTTTTTTGCAGAAGGCTTGGTTGCACATGCTGGGCTCCCATCCCTGACCTCATAGCTCCTGACACACCACTGCTCACTCTCACCAAGGCTCAGGCTGGCCAGGAAGCCACTCTGCAGCCAAAAGCTTTAAATGACACTGGATAGACACCCGTGGAAACAAACATGGTGACACAGCACATGAGAATGACTCTCAGCAGCCCTGACAGGACACTGTGGAGAAGGTGTGTACCACTTGTCAAAGCTGCAAAGGAAAAGGACCTCAAGGTGAAAGGACCAGCACATGTCTTATAAAGTTTGAGAAACACAAGAAAAACCCTACTGGTGAAGGATCTAGGAGTTGGGGTCATTTTCAGTGGAAGACACAGCAGCACCTACAGACCGTCCATCCTTCGGAATGGTCAGCAGATGATCCTGTCTGAGCAGACAGGAGCTGAGCTGAAACCCCACTACAGATGCTGATGCTAGTCTCTGACTTGGATTGATGACAACTTGTTTAAAAAGAGTTGTTCAACAGAGGCCAATTTCAGCTGCTCAGTAGAGAACTGTACACTCACCTTCTTACTGCCTGGCAGCTTAAGCATTTTATTTTTAAATAACATTTTAATCTTTTAAAATAAATAAAATCTTAATTTCTTAAACGGCTGCGTATTTACCATAAAGAAATTGGAGCTGCATGGTGGCAGTTAGTGCGAGTCTCACTCACCCACGGATGCCAAGTTACAGCAGGTCTCCAGCATCACCTCCAAGTACAGGGTCCTCTGATCTGCATTCAGGAGCTGCCACTCTTCCTGGGAAAATGTTAAGGCCACATCCTTGAATGACACCATCCCTGTAAGGACAAATCTCTGCTCAGTTCAGAGAACTGGGCAGGGTTGAGGAGCTGCCAGTCTGGGAGTTAATCATGTTGAAGGTGTTCTATCCAGGATGGGATGCACCATCTTTGTACCTAGATTATGGGGTGGAGACACTGCAGTAGAAGTAC
This sequence comes from Uropsilus gracilis, assembly GCA_004024945.1. Taxonomy (NCBI): domain Eukaryota; kingdom Metazoa; phylum Chordata; class Mammalia; order Eulipotyphla; family Talpidae; genus Uropsilus; species Uropsilus gracilis. The sequence goes on along the minus strand of PVHY01006890.1, from coordinate 32,069 downwards.
CTTACTACTGATAAAAATCATACTTCCTAAATATGAGTGTTTTCTTCTGAAAAGGAAATATTCCTTTTTCAAGAATAAAATGATACAGATAAATCTGCTCCCAAAGTACCTCTGAGTGGTTTGGAAATTTAATTATAGACACATGCCTGGAATAATGTGCTAGACGAGGTGTGTCAAAAACATGTGAAATGAGATGGGGTAAGGTAAAGAAAAAAAATTCCTTACTGTACTAACATATGATGTTTTGGGGTAGATCCAGAGACTTTCAATGTTTCCTATTTGTCCAAACCCAAGAAAACCACAATAGTAAGAATGAATCAAAATGTAAATCATGTGCTTTGGGCTTTAATGATCAAGTCAGTATTGGTTCACAAACTGTGAAGAACCACAGTAATGAGGTGATGGCCATAAGGGGGAGGCGGTAAGTGTGTGGAGTCAGGGGCACTTTTGACATCACTGCACCTCACTGCTTAATTGTGATGTGACCCTAAAATTGCTACTGCAAACAACAAAATGGATATAAGTCACAGTTCTCTAAAGAAGACACAGAGGAACCATAAGTGCACAGCAATAAAGTCAGTTCCCGGCCACCAGGAAGTAACTACACACACGAGGAACCAGCACTGCACAGCTACCACGATGGAGACTATGGTAAACACAGGAAAGAGCAGAGTTTGAGGATGTGGCAATGTCGAAACCGTGTGCTTCATGGTGGGAACACAAACCCCACAGTCACTGATGTGGACGTGATGGTGGTTCCTGAAACACTAAACAGAAATTATCAGATGACCCAAAGCTCCATTTCTGGTCGATGCCCAAAAACTGCCAGAGCAGATCCGAGACAGATGTCACGTCACAGCAGTACCATCCATCTGAGGCAGTGGCTGGGGAGACCCAGGCCCTGAGGATGGTCAGCAACAGGGTTGAGGAGGTGGACACAGACCATGAGCCCTGCAGTGCCTCCAGAAGGAACCCGACCTGACCCAGGACAGGGTGAATCCCAGGGGCTTGTGTCTAGTCACAAAGAGGGAAAGAAGAGAAAAACCAACCTCAAGGGGAAACCAGACCCTGGGAAAGTCATCATTTCCACATGCAGCACCTGAGCCTCTGGTCACAGACCACATGGCCCTGATGCTTCAGGGACTCTGAGGAGTCTTTTCTTCCCATGTTCTGAGGCAGTGACTTGTCTTTTCATGGAGCAGCAAGGAAACAGAGAAAACACAACATCACCACCCAGAGCAAAGGGGAAAGTGGAAACTGAGACTCTCAACATTCCAACTCCAGGACCTCTCTTGGACACTTTAGTTTTCAAAAGGAACCAGGATCTGAGAGGAGAAGAGATGGAGGCATATGCTGGAGGCAGGGAAGAGGCTAGGGTATCTCCCAGGGAATACAGGTATTTCTGGCTCAGAGGATGAGGATGTGGGTTTCATTTTTGGTGATGGGAAAAGGTAGCATGTCAGGTAAAATGACTGCTTAGGAAGGAGGGCAAGAAAACAAGGTGGATACAGTGTGTCAGAGGCTGTGGGATTTGGGTATAGAGTAAGGACAGGAAGAGATATTTGAGGGTACAATAGTCTGAGGATGACTCTAGGATATCGAAGTAGAGATGCCCGAGGAACAGCAAATGCCACAGCCTTCAGGCTGGCATCATAGGAAGGGTCTATTGGGAGTATTTCCTACAGTTCTGCCTCATGGCTCTCCTGGTCCTCCCTCTTGGGAGGTTAGGGTTTTACTAATTTCAATCATGGAAGCACATTAGACACAAAAATCTTCCTCCTAAGATGCAAGAATGAACATAGGTTTGTATCAGGAATTGGAATATCAAGTCTATTATTAAGGTGTGTCTGTGTCACATGGGAAAACACAGGGTCCAGAAGTCACAGAGGAAGTTGAAAGTCTTTATACCTGGAGGGATGGTGTGAAACAGGCTTCATAGCTGCTTGCAACTTAAAAATTAGGCAGTACGGTGTCAGGATTAGCATTCATTATCAAGCTTAAAGCTAAAAATGAATTCTTTCATGTAGAGAAATAGACACATTCCGTAAAATCAGCAGTCAAAGGTGGACATGTTTTTCTCAGTCACTGGTTGGTCTCGTGTTGATAGGAATGGCTTTAAAGGTGGGAAAATAAAAGAGAAAAGTCTTAAAGCAGCTAGATGGGGTCAAGCTCAATAATCTCAAAAATTGCCAGGAGGATTCAAAGTTAGAATTAAATATGAATCACAGAGTCAAACGTAACTGTCATTTCTTCCAACAGCTAAAAGGAACAACAGTATTTGAAAAAGATGATCCGCCTTCAGTAACAGCGTGCGAACTGCCTCAGTCACCAGAGATCAGGGACATCAAGTAAGTGACTTCCAAGTGACATGTGAGCAGCAGAAGTTGACCTCGGTGAAGACTCTACATGTAGTTCTAAAATCATTGCCACAGAGGGGAGACTTCAGCCAAAAGGCAGGTGCCAACTGCATATAAACCCTGTGACCAATAAATCACTAAGTCTTCATGCATTTACTCATCTCTCCTATAAACCGCCTATAGCATATCTATATCCTGAACTACCTGGAGGAACATTCAGGATGGAGGGGCCATTCAGTGGCCACATGGTAACCCTGGTGACAGACCAGCTGGGAGAAGTGAAAGGACAATCTGACTCCCAAATTCCCTCCTGTTTGTACCAATCACCTTAAGCTCCAGACTGTGAGCCACTAAGACAACATCAGAAAAATCCAGCTTCCCCAGGCCTCCCAACTACGTCTGGCCAGAGGGAAACTGAGCACCTATCAGGAGAACATCACACACCTAATTAAACTCTCCCACGTGCCCTGACCCATCCTGCCTGACCAGACCCCCACTCCAGGATCAAATAAAAGGACATGGCCATGCAGTCATGACACACAGTGGCATCACTCACCTGGCTCCTGCTCTGGGCTGTGTGAGATGCCCACCCGGGCTTCTCTCTCTAATGACGAGCCTGTTTTTCTACCAGTCTCTCTGGTCTTCATTTCTTCCTTTGTCTCCATGCTCTCCTTTTTTGAAACCTACAGGAGAAGCTAGGAGACAGCAGGGTGATGCAGGGGTGCTGGGCTCAGGAGGAATGTGAACAGCCTCATCAGGGGTAGATCACACCCGTCCTACCCAGATGGCACCCAAGAACCCTTGGCATGGGAACACCTCCTAACCTAGGTCCAACTCAGTCATCCCTGTGAGTTTGCCTCACCCCAGCACCCCACTAACAGTGTCTGGGGGTCTCAGGAGTCCTGGCCACTCTGGGAAGAAGTTTCCAGACCTGCTCAGCCCCAGAGCTGGGCTCTCCTGGCCCATGACTGACTGTCTGGCTCTTAAGAGGTGCCTTCAGGTTGGAGGAGAGGGGCAGAGGCCTTCTCTCAGGCAGGACTCCTGTCCATGGAGATGTCAACTTTCCTGCTGCCCAGTCTTGAGCCTGTGACAGTTGCCTTTCTTAGGGTCACAGGTGTGTGGCTGAGACCAGAGTTGCCTGCCCACTGTTAGGGGCATTTATGTGCCTCCTGCCTGTGTCCTAGACCCAGTTCCTCCTCGAGTTTCTCTGGTTGTACAGCGGGGGGGGGGGTGGAGGGAGAAGAGGAAGTGTGGGTGCTATAATGGTCCAGCCCAGAGAAACACTGCCCTGGGGAATTCTGGGGTGAATGAGACAAAAGGGTTTAGTGGCTCTCAGATCCTCAGAGCCCCCTGATGGTCATTACCAGCCTTTTCCTTGAAGTTTTTAATCCCTCTGGCAGGAGTATCTGAACCGGACTGGCAATCCGCCATCTGGATCTAGGCAGGAACCCCAGGAGAACACCCAAGGACCCTTGTCCACCAGTGAAGGTGCTCTATGTGGAGAACCCCACATTCCATGATACACAGCCCCCTGCACCCCAACCCTTCCTGGGGCTCCTGCTCTGGACGTCCTGCCTGCTGGGGCAGACTTAGTGATCTGGTTTCTCTCTGGGCTTCCTGTCTGCCTGGCATCTCCCATCAGCCAACTGGGTTCTCCAGCCCCCACCAGCACCCTCCTGGGTCAGCCTTGGACCTCTCCCTCACCTCTTACCTCGATGTCAGGTGCTGAAGTCAGTTTCCTGCAGGAGCCAGGTCAAGTTAGGGGTGCTCAGTCCTGGTCTCTTGCTCACGAGGTATCCCCGCAACCTGTCTGGAGCAAAGGGAGGGTGGAATGTTTCTTGGGGAGACTCACCTCTGGTCTTCTACTCACCTATCTGTCACCCTCCCATGAGCTCTCTGCTCAGATGCTGGGTGATGGGAGCCTGAGCTGCAGCCCTGGTGGTTCATTTCAGGGTGCAGGAGCAGCTCAAACATGCTGTTTAGCCAGGCCTCGGGGTTCTGTTAAAGCAGGGAAGGGTGGCCCCTCATCGCAGCCTCAACAGAGCCCCCATGCCAGGGACCAGCAGGTGGGCAGACCTGTTGCCCAGTTAGGTGCCCCCCATCCTGGAGCCTCAGAAGAAGCTGAAGACATACTCAAGGTATGGTCTCTGGGGTCCACATGACAGGTCAGGTGGTGCCAGAGGAGGGAACTGACAGGCTATGTGGTATCTGACCAGTGACATTGGGGAGACTGTCCACGGTACAGGGTCATGTTGCCAGAAGGGACAGTTTGTGTCAGGTTCAGACATAAACCTAAATGAAGAGGGACCCGGGGCGCCTGCCCTGGTAGACATATCTTACCAGGTCACTTGGCAAGGTCTGTTCCTGACTCACCCCATCCCTGTGTCCCCCAGTTCTTGTGCTGGGACAGGTGAGCCTGTTTTCCACAGGAGTCCAGCATCCTGGAACCCACCATCCAGCTGCCCAGAGGGCTTCCAGGGTTTGAACCCTGATGTGGGGCAGGAAGGCCCCTCCAAGCTCAGGGGCCTCGGGATGTGATCTCCCTGGATGCTCCGCTGAGGTATCAGGCACTGGGGAAGAGAGTCTGGAGAACATGTGCCAGGCTATAGGTCTCTCTCATGGCTGCAGAGTGAGAACAGGGAACAAACAACGGCGGGGCCCACCCAGCTCTGAGACACTAAGTCGGGGTATCAATTCATAACATTTAAACTGAGTCTCTGCAGACGCTTGGCTAAACAAAGCTGGGAGACAGCCTAGACAAGATGGGGAGCCAGGAGGGTTGCCAAGGAACTGGTTACAGGTGCAAATCAACAGGAGAGGTGTTAGGGGTTCTGCGAAATGCAAGACAAAACCTTAGACCTTGTCTTGAGACCTGTTGAGAGAGAGGCCCCACAGAGAGACTCTGGAAAGGTCATCTCTGCTTGGGTAAGGCTCTCCGTCCTGGGTAGGCAAGAGTCTAGTCATTCCTGTGGGGAGCCCCATCTCCCTGGGTGCCTACTTGGCTTGGCATCAGCCTCTGGCTTTAAGTCCCTCCAAGTTTTGAGAGGGAGGAGAATTCTCAGGAGCCTGGACTGACATAGGCAGGGGATGTGGGTGGGGAAAGATGTTTCACCGGTCGGGGCAAGTGAAGAATGGCAAAATGGTAAAACAAGGAGATGAACCCAAGAAACAGCCCAAGAGAGTCAAAATTCTGAGAAACTTCCAAAAAGAAACTGATTTCCTTGATGCAGGAAGGAAGAGGGTGTTATGGCATTTGTGACTGTGACTATTTGATACTGAGGAAGCCTATTCCACCTTGATCCAAACTCCTGCTGGTGCTGATAGAGGGGTGGGGCTGAAGTTCCCTCCCATGGAAGCCTTGGGGAGCCCCTTCCTGTACCTGTTCCACACCCTTCTGGACTCTGCCATGAGGAGACACTTCCCCCTCAGGAGCAGAGCCCACATGCGTGAAGTAGGACTGTTCAGGGGAAGACAGCTTTGTCCTCTGCCTGCTCTGCCCTGGACATGGAGGGGTCTGTCACCCCCACACACCACACATGGAGCAGGATAGGGAGCCCAGGTAACCCAGCCAGGGGCGTCTTCAGTGTCCAAGTAGGAGTCAGGAGTCAAACCCTGGCACCTCCCACCAAGAACCCTGACATGGGGTTACATTTGGCAGGAACCTGGACCGTTCCTGAAGGCATCTCACCACATCGTTTCCCCTCCTGCTGCCCATCGTTTCCCCTTATTTCTCACCACATCGTTTCCCCTCCTGCTGCCCAGCCCAGGAACCTGCCCCCTCCTTTTCTCCAGGCACCCTCCTCACCCACCTCCTCCAAGGCATCACCAGCTTCCATCTGCAGGATGCCAGCACCACCCACACTCACTGCCAGGGGCAAAGCCCGTTGTTCCTCTGGGCTCGCCCCTTCAAGCCCATGTAGCTCCATGAACCTTGCTTATTCTTCACTCAAGATCTGCCCTCTGACTCGCCCCTCAGCATATGGATGTGCTGTGGTCACTCACTTCATCCCCAGAGTTTCCAAGTGTGTGTCCCCATGGAGAAAGTGCTGATGAGATTGTTAGATGTAAAGATTTCTATCAGCATTTCCAGGAGTTCCTTAGGTCATGTCCCCAAACAGAAGGACTAATCGGCAGCATAAATATTCAGAAATCACAGTCCTTTGCACAGTGCTGGAACTAACTTACTTTTCTGCTGAATGAGGGAGAAGTTATAACTACTTCCCCCTTGCCGACACTTCCGTCTTACTATCTATGAATTTTTGTTTAAGAGTTTGGACACAAACTTGACAGTAATAACAAGTATATAGCTTTCTTAAGTCTAAGAGATATTGCAGTATGTTAGCATCTCTTACTATCTATGAATTTTTGTTTAAGAGTTTGGACACAAACTTGACAGTAATAACAAGTATATAGCTTTCTTAAGTCTAAGAGATATTTCAGTATGTTAGCATCTCAAAACAGCACTGGAAAGTGCTATATCAGTAGTGCTAACAAATAAAGAAAAAATTACCCTGTATTTTAGGAGGTAAAACAAGTGTAAAAAGTGTAAAAAAGAATAAAACTGGAGCAGAATGATCACATACTCGCTGAACATGTTCACTGCCAATCACACAGTTACATAAACTGCCCCCCTTGTTGCAGGATGTAAAATGGAGCTGTAGCCACAATAATGGGAGCAGAAGACAAGTCTGATAAAACCACCCACACCTCCTGTTCTCTCCTTCCCCAGCCTGCACTGGATGCAGGTGATTCCATGGACACAAAGGACAGGATCACCTAACGAAGAGTCTCAGCTCCCAAATAATCACAAGGTCCCCTCCTATGCAGAAAGACACTGAGGGGCACATTTCATAGGATTAGGAATCTAGAATTCCAGACACAGATGCTATAGCAGCTCAATTTACCTACTGAGACCATTACTTCAAGAGAAACCTCTCTAACCTACACACTGTTAATGTGTCAGATAATATGCCTTCTGTTTCCTTAATCCAACACAGCTTCTCTGCTGTGAACACCATCTCAAAGAAGTGATCTGCCCAACACGAAAATGCTTCCTAAGTTGAGATGATGCTCTACATAAAGCAGATTCTCTGGATCAAACCTCTTCTGAAACTGCTTTAGCTTTAGAGGTTTTAGACCACTAAGCTCTACTTGAATCTAAACAGCAGCTCCCGTCTCATAGTTAGAGTCATCTTCCTTCAAGGAGAGAAAACACTAGGACTGGTATCTCCTACGTCTTAATCCAGGGTTCATATTGGATAGCATGATGTCTCCATTTCAGTAGAAAAAGCAAGACAAGCTCGTAGAATGAAAGAATAATTCCCCTAAACACATGAATACCTACCCTACGTTAGGGATGCTCAAACCTTACCTGCTTAGCACATATAAATAAAAAATATACACAAACTACAAACTTTCAATGGCTAAGACAAGCTCGTAGAATGAAAGAATAATTTCCCTAAACACATGAATACCTACCCTACGTTAGGGATGCTCAAACCTTACCTGCTTAGCACATATAAATAAAAAATATACACAAACTACAACCTTTCAATGGCTAAGATTCTTCTTTTTCTCTTTTCCAGTACTTAAGAAAACCAGCCATCTATTATTGCAGATATCATGATCTCTGTGTCTACACTGATGATGAATCAGCTTTCTAACACATACCCTATTAAATTCACTCACCACAGTCTCCAATGAAAAGCTGCTGTTAGTCTTGTATATATATCTTCAGCTTACTTTCCATGGTATGGATACCATGAGATCTCAACACCAACTACTGGGAGCAGCAAAGGAGGGTCACACTGAACTCACAGAAACACAGTGGCCATTGAGGATGACCAAGCAATGACACACAGAACCTGGACTCGGAGAAGACATAATACTGTAATGACCTACACAGACCCAGCTCTCCAGTGAGTCCAGATGAGTCTGAATATTACCTGAAATGAAATTTTAAATGATCTGATCTCCATTAAAATTATCAACATGCCTTCCAGTATATCAAAGATATTGTTTCTAAGTCAGATGCAACTTTTTTTAGCTTCTAGGAGAAGGCAGCCCAGCACTGGAGGGTCTTAGATTTTAATCAGTGCACACCAGTGCATGCCCTGGATGTGTCTGGTTTTATTCCTTAGTTTGCTGGTTTTCGGTATCTGCACTAGATTCCTGGAACCAGGGGAATGATTTCCTCTCCTAAGAAACACTTTCCTTTCTGGATGGTCAGTTCTTAGAACCTTCTGTCTTCACAACTCTTGACTTAATACACATTTCAGATGAATATTTTCTATTTTGTCTTGTCTCTCTTCTCCATTGATAGGAGAAGCCTCATTGTGTTTACCTGAACAAATGGAACTCATTTCTCCCAAGTTCAAGCAGGCTGCTTATTTCTTTTGGGGTTATCCCCCCAAAGTGTTACTCTCAAAAGCCTCAGAAGAAAAACCTAAAATCTAAGAGGATATAATGCTAACATCACTAGATTTAACTTTATCACAGATTGTATCTCAAATGTTCATCTGAGTAGACTGGATTCCAGTGACTCTGAATAGTCACATTGTGAATTTTATTGAGGTTTTCTTATTGCTTGACTGACTCAACAAAAAATACTCATTTATGGCAGAAACTGAACATGTCTTACCTGAAAACAGCTTAAATCAAAGAATAGCTTGGTTTTTCTAATATGTAAATATTTATGCAATTTTAACACAGTCATGTTTCATACAGTAAACATCGCAAATTAATAACGGGAGTTACATTCAAAACTTGATGCTTTCTTATGCAGCCATTGTTATCTCCAATTCCTAAGTTACTGCTGCTGCCTCTGTGTCAAACACACACCTGTGATTTTTTGAAATCACCTCTCTCTTACACACAGCACCATAAGAACCAGCTCTGCCAGATTGCAGCACAGACCAGTATGTCACCTAGTCCCATGTTATCTGCTGCTCTTCCCTCAGTCCTAGGTATCCATGCACAGTTGAAATACCAAATGTTCCATTATGAAAGCCCACATGAGCACAATCAGGTCTCCCTTTAATGATGGTGTCAGAATTACCTGTGGCCAGAAAACATATAGCACGGCTGTGCAAACAAGTGAGTCTTCCTGGTGTTTGTTTCAATTACAGGGAACTGGTGATGCCATCTTTGAGATGAACATGTTTAAGATTGCAGGGTCTCCCTTTAAAAATGATGTCTATGAAAGACTTATGATATTATCCTGAGATGTTATGAAACACCAACAGTAATGGCCAAGATGTTTTTAAGTATAGAATGTCTAACCAGTCATGGAAACATTATTAGGCTATTAATTTCTTATTTAGCAGCAGACATTACAAACATGAATTTAGGTATCAGGATTTGCTTTCACTGAGCTCATTGTTTCTGCCAAGCAGGCTAAATGACTTACGGAAACCATCCCATTCAGTGCAGACAACTTGCCTGGATCTTTCTCAGGCCGATGTAGGGTTAGCACATGGGACACAATATCTTTAGTGTGCATGACAGAATAGGTGGTCATGCTGATTTTCTGTCAAATCCAACTCATCACATTATCACTATTTTCTAAAAGTTAACTATAGATGAGACAAGTAAGGAGCTATGGTGTTTCCAACAGCAGAATTGTGATGTCCATCCAAAAGGAAATTTTATCACATGCCACGTCAGGAATGACTTCTGCTGATGCTGAGTTGAGTCAGCCATAAAAGGAGGGACACAGATGACTTCCTGTAGACAAAGTTTGCACCAACCACACCCCTGTCAAATGTGTCAGGAGGAGCAGTGAGGAACAGCTTGAGGCAGCGGGTGGAACTTCCCAGACTCCAACTCCTTGTGGAGGCTGATGAGAAGGGGCAGGAAGGGAACTGGAGGAAAGGAGATGGGCCTTTTGAGAGTCAAAAAAAAAAAAGCTACTGAGGCTTTTTGCATTTAAATAAAGCTGCTGGGCCTTCAACAGGTAAATTGCAGTTGGGAGCAGGGGTGTCCGTGGAGAACCATCAGCTTGCCGCTGGCAGCCAGGACTGGGGTCTCTGCACAGCAGACACTCTGAAGTAGGCTAGATGATGCCCGGTTACGTGCATCCTGCAATGGTTCTTGCCCCCATCCTGGCCTGTTTCTCACACCTCGTGTAAATAAATCCTGATATCGTTTCTCATCATGTGTCTGGTTTGGGGTCATGCCCTGAGTTGATAAACAGAGGGGTGTTCCCGAGATGTGGCCTCATTCAAAAGCAGAATGATAGTTGACAGGTGCTGGAGGAGGGGGGATAAAGACCTGTTAGTTAACAGTCAGAGTGCTGTTTCCCAAGATAAAATAGTTCTATAGTCACACCACATGACAATGTACATGGAGCAGCAGTAACTCCACACAGCTGAGGAGAAAAGCTGCTGACACAGCATCTCACAAAACGAGGCAGCACACAAGCACATACCTGCACTGCTCTGTCATCTCAGAACTTCAGCATTTCCTTTCTCCAGCCCAGGGACTCAGTGTGGAGTCCTTCCCTGAATGGTTCCATGACTGGAGAAGGAAGATCTGGTTGGAGAGTGGAGGATGAGTGCCACAGAAGGGCTGATAAGATGTTGGGCAAACATGTGCCGCCTCATCTAGGGAGTTCCTGCATGGATGTCCCTGCCTCCCTCCATTAGTGGGTGCCATCCTGCCTCATACCACCATCCCAGGCCATCCACGCTCCCCTACACCCACCACATGCCCTTGCCAGTCAGGAGTGATATCCCCATGGATTGATGATGTGCTGGGGCACAGGTTAAGTCTCCAGGGTGAGCTGGAAGGGGTCAGACCTTGAACACAGGCCTCAGAACCCAGGGGCAGAGAGTAGTGAGGGCTGCAGAAGGCAGAGACTCTGCTTAACCTAGCCCACTCCCTCCTGCCCCTTCCTCGGCAGCAAAGCACTGGCCTCCAAAAGCTGTTGTGAAGTCCTATGTGCAACACTAACAGCATTGCCATGGGGATGTTTTAAAGCCAAAAGACAAGTACAACCCTATGGCACCTATGCATGTGCCATAAGAACCTGTAGTCATTCCTTTAAAGCAAAACTCTTAAAGACATTTCTAACAAAATTTTTAGGGATTGAAAATAACAGTGAGCAGGCAACAGGGACTTCATTTTCCAAGTAACAGGCAATTTTCACACAGGTCATCTGGCCCAGGACGTAAAACATCAATCACTGGAAACGATAGCAAAGGATTTAGCAGCAGGGATGATTTTCTTATTTCATTCTTTCTTATCATAGTTGGAGTCCTAGAAAATGCCACTGTTCTTTAAAATCACTCCCTCCTCCATGTTACTGAATGCCTTTTCAAACCCACACACATCACTGTCAAGGAAATGACAGTAGCCAACTGCACCTGAAAGTCCCAGAGAAAGTCATCTGTCAAGGAAACATCACCACTGACTGGGTGCAGACTAGTTTTATTTGTTCTTTGCATGGTTGGTTCCACCCATGGGTGGAGAACCTTCCAGATCATGGCCATCAACAATACTAGTGCTTCAAGAGCACTGAGTTCACACAAGCAAATTCCGAGTGTCAACATGCTAGAAAGTCTCCCGTGTGTATCCCTGGCAAGTGGAACAGTGAGGATATCACAAAGAGCAAGGGGTGGGTCATGAAAAGCAGTTTCATTATCCTCCCATGGTGTCTCCTCGTCTGGAGGTGCTCTGTGGGGACCTTTCTGTCCCATCATCAGCTTTCAAGAGTCAGTCTAGGGGGGTAATCAGCAGCATGATTAAAATCCTTTCTGATGAAAAACGGACCAGATGGGACAGATTGGGCACAAGGCGAATATTCAGGAGTCTGACATTTGAATTCAATTTGGAGTTGATAAAACTGAAAGTCATAGAGACCCAACTGTTCTTTCCAGTCTTGGAATTTAGAATATTCTGTAATAAGCAAGGACCCTAGCTGCCTGTGGGGGAGATAGGGACATCTGTATAGGTCCCACACCTGGACTTTGGGAAATAAATCTACAGGGGACTGAACACATCCATGCAGGAGCTAAGAGTCAAGGTTCCATCTGTAATGGGGTTTATTTTTACTCTGAAGTAGAATGTGGAGCAACTTGGCAGAAGGTTAGCTTGTTGATATCCTGATCACAATGGGAAAATTGCCACAGCCGAGTCAGGTAGAACAGAGTAAACAGAGCAACTTTTGCAAACACTGAGGACTATCCTGATCACAATGGGAAAATTGCCACAGCCGAGTCAGGTAGAACAGAGTAAACAGAGCAACTTTTGCAAACACTGAGGACTCCATGCTCCATGAGAAGCTACACACAGCTGTCACACAGCCCACGGCCTACTTTCCACAGAAATTCCAGAGCTGCTCACCCACTGAGACTAGCACACCTCAGAGACCACAGGGCTGGGTGTCAATGGGAATAGGCAGGGCCTGTTGCCTAGATGTCCAATTCCTCAGTAAGGTGACTGCGCAAATATAGGACTCACGTGACATCGAAAATACCACAAACCACTGAGTTCTGATCCTTAAAATGTACAGTGTTGGGCCTTTCACCGTGTGAGTCTTATATCAACAGAATAGACAAAACACAAAAAGCCCACACCGGTGTTGTGTGGCTTATTGGCTTTAAATGTAAATATCAAAAATTGAAATACTGAAAAAACTTATCAATGAAAAAAATGAAGCATTAAATTAGTAAAGAGAAAAATAAACTTAGCGAAAAATGGCACCAGGAAAGGTCACAGCTTTCACAGAAGCCAAGGGGGACGCCCCTACGCAGACAAGGCAGCCCTGCGACAAGGATGAGGAGATACGTGTTACAGGCAACGCAGACATAACACTCCAGGAGACAGAAAGTGGTGCGGAAGGTCTGTCACAGGGGTGGGGAAGAGGGGGTGTGGCCACCAAATTACAGCCCTTGCGGGAGCTTCCAGAACTCTGACCAGGGAATGCTTATTGGGAACACACTAGGCAACGGGCAAATGGTTTGCTGCAGACCTGACCCCCACTCCGGACATCACCGGGCCTCAGAAGGGCAAAGCCCAGCCAGGTGAGGGTGGGCGAGGGGCGGGGGCCAGGCTCCTGCCAGAGAGAAGACGTGACCAGGGGCAGAGGAGGCCCAAGCTGCCTCCCCCCCCCACCCCCCCACCCCCGCCAACGGCCCCAGCCCCCGGCAGGCCTGACCCTATGTGGATGTGGCTGCTGCCCCAAACTCCAGCCCGGCCAGGCCTGAGCAGAGCAACTGCACGCCTTAGCTAGGCCTACTGGGCTGCAGGGCGCGTGACCAGCTAAATCACGAGAGAGGGGCGGGGCCGGGTCCTTGTGGGTGGCTGACCTAAAGTGGATCACAGTACCTGCAACTTCCTCAACCTGGTGCTTACGTTACTGCCTTCTACGCCAGGCTCTGATCATCGGGCACTGTCTCCAAGAAGCATGGGAATGGCTCCTCTGCCTCCACTAGAGCCCACGACGCCCGCAGGCCGCACTTCCTGGAACTGCTAGGCTCTCTCCAGGTGCCTCGTGTTCCGCTCACTCAGGCCCCACCCTATGGTGGGGGGAGGGGGCCGGGGATGGGATAGGGGGCCTTAGGAGGTTACAAGGATTGTTAGAGCTCCCCCTGCTGGCTCCGGAGGGGTTACAGCTCCCCCTGCCTGCCTTCTGGACCTGGAGGATGTGTAGCAGGGGCTACTGCTACCCGCGCAGCCATTGTGGGCAAATGGTACTCAAACAAAAAAACGACGACACCTACAATACACTGAGGAACAAAACAAAAACTGCTAACATGTCAATCCAACAAAGTGTGCACAAGTCAACACAGGGGAAGCAATGAACATGCTGAAGGAAAAAAGATGAAGGGGTGACTGAGCTCCTTGGGGAAATGACCGCTGCATGGACCCAGCACTCGGGGTTTCCTAAAGGAACATCATACACTGGTTCAGGAGCCTCTGCACGCAAGACTCCACCTCTGAGGATGGCCTCAGAGAACACAGGCAGATAACACATCCCCAGAAGCCTCTGGAAGGAGCAGGTGGGAACCTGGGACAAGGCTCAATGTGCCCTATCAGAAGACAAAGAATCAGGACACCATCAGGCCATGTTAGGGGTCAAGCATATAATCAAAGACATCATTGCTTTGCTTTCATGCCTGCTGTAAAGACCTGCTTTGGCAAGCAGCCACTCAGAAGAAACAGTATATGATAAACTATGAAAATAAAGCTTTTGCTCAGCTCCAGAGAGAGCTCGAGACCCCTGCCCCCTCCATCTCTGCATTCTGTTGTCTGCTCTCAGGACACTTCCCTGGATCCAGCACCAAAAGGAAAAATAAACCAAGGGAGAAGCATAGAGCCCTTGATTATGCCTTACAAATATTAGACTGTCTGTTCCTCCCCCTTGCTCTCAAATTCAGCATGACCCCACAGAAGCCCCACAGTTGGTCTGAGTAGACACCCCTACTCCATTTTATTCATCAGACACTCTGCCTGCTGATTGGTAAATTGACTCAATTTGCATGTGCTTTTACAGCTGATATGTAAGAATGTGAGCTATGTTTCTGTGTTTTCCCTTGGCCTGAGCCCCCCTGTTCTGGGCCTGGATGCCTGTGAGGGGTCTGTCTGCCCTGCTCCTGTCTGTCCAGAGCTGGGAGACACTGTCTACACAGACTGTCCATTTTAAGTTCATAGTAACTTAATTTTAACAGGCCATGAACCTTCATCCTTTCACTCCCCTTGTCATGATTCTGAAGTCATTGATTATCTTTTGTATTGTGTGATCATTGAACAGTCATAATAGTTATAATGCTATAATAGTCTTCCTTCGGTTAATACCTATTCCCTGTGACTACCTGCTTACAGAATGAAATTACATTGAAACACACATCACACAGGGTGAACAAATGTGGTCAAATTCATAGTCAATGGTAGGTCAATGACATAAAACAGAGGAGGAGTGAGTATACTCTCCAGATGGCTGCAGCACCTGGCCCTGGACCCCTGTTCTGGACAGAATGTGAGATGTGGGTGTGATGGTGACTCTCTGGGTGGTCTCACCCATGACAGGTGGGAGGAACAGTCGGGGGATGATTGGAGGGAAACCCAAGGAAAGCATCCTGTCTCCAGACAAGGAGTGGGGAGTGGAGAGCAGGCCCTGGGACAGAGTTGGAGGGAGGGGGTGGACTGAGTGTTTGAAGCCAGATGCTGCCTTGTTTATTGTGTGTTGTTTATCCTGTGAACATGCAGCTCGAGGTTTGATCTTGTGACGAGAGCAGGTATCGCTGAGACTGTTACAAAATGAGTGTGAATCATAACATTTCCAAAATTCACCTTATCTTATACACCTGAAGTTTCTGATCAGCCAGTTTATCTTCGGGTGTCTTCTTCATCGCTCCAGCTGGGCCAGGCTAGAAATGGTCACTACTGATGAGGGAGGATCCTCTGAGCTCTGCCTTTTTGAGCCTTCCTCAAGGATTTTCTCACAGACATCCCCGGGGCCTCCTCAAACATCAGCCCCAGCACCATGGCCCTGGTCACCTCCTTGACTGAGCTGCAGGCCAAAACCAGCTGCCCCGTGTGTCTGGCCCCCTTGGGAGACCCGGTGTTCCTGAACTTCAGCCACAACTGCTGTGGGCCCTGCCTGCACCATCACTGGGCAGATCTCCTGGACTTGCTCCCCTTCCCCATCTGCCAGCATCACTGCCCCTCCAGGGACATCGGGAGGAAGCTCCTGCTCAGTGCTCTGGCTGACCTGCTGAGGCAGCTAACCACAGGCTACCAGATAAAGAGGCGGGACAAAAAGGAGGAGGCCCTGTGTGCCCAGCACCTGAAAGCCCTGAACCTGGAGATGCTGTGTCCTCAGTGTGGGGCTCATTGCCCGACGGGGCCACCACCTGGACCCCCTGAAACAAGCTGCATGGTGAGGCTCAACAGCTGCCTGGAACCCCTCAGGAGGCAGCTGGAAGAGGTTGAAAGGGGCTTTGCCCTGAAAGTCTCCAGAACCCGGAGGTAAGTGAGAAAGCTAGGCTCACAAGAGGGATTTGGACTTCCAAGTACAGCTTCTCAGGATTTTCCTGGGAGACAGTTATTTCAGCCTGGACACGGCGTTGCTGAGGGAATTGTCAGCTGTCAGTCAAAGAGTCAGGGAGAGCAGGAGGCAGATGTTCAACTTTGGTGGATCACTGCGGGTCTGCTCAGTGACGTCACCACCCTGTGTTTGCAGATGGACCCAGAGTTGCTGAGGGGTGTCAGGAGCATCCACCTCTTCTGCTGGACCCACCTTGACCCCCACACAGCACAGATTCAAGTCGAGGTCTTTCTAGACTGTGATCTGGGAGTGATTTCCTTCTACAGTCTGGAGGGCAGAACCCATCTTTGGACGCTGACAAGATATGGTTGCCGACAGTTCCTTCCCTATTTCTCAGTTAGACCTTGTACTTTATCATTTTCCATGACTCTGGTCACAGATAAGTTCTAAGTCCCAGACACACACACACATGTTCCTGTTTCCCCTCTGTTTGTGCAGTGTCCTGCAAATAGAGTGGGGTTCCATTCTTGGCATCTGGTGCTGTGTCTTCCCCCCACCATCCTTTGGCCTCACCTACCCCCATCATAGTAAATTGTCAGGAAAGCTGATGCTCCTTGAGGGTATCAGGGGAGCACCAGCAGGAAGACACTGTCTGTGAAGACATCCCTCACCCTAGAATAGGCACTGCTGTCCCACCAAGTACTCAGTTTTTTTGACCTTTCTCCCTGCTCACCCATTTGAGCCCAGAGTGCCCCCTCCTTTACTGTCCTCTACAGGACACCTCTGCCTCCCTGCTGGTCAGACACAGGCTCTTCATTACCCCAACTGTGTGTTCTCTCCCCGCTGCCCCTACCCTCCAACGTCCCTTAATCCAGCCTCCCCTGCACCTTCCCTTTCCCCTGCCCTTCTGCTGTGGGGTAGTCTTCCTTGGACAAAGGCTTTCCCTGCTGCTAACAGCCTCAGCTCCAGACACACTACTGACTCCAGGCACTCAGTCACACGAAGAAACTGGAAACAGTCCAGGTGCTGACACTGACCTCACAGACCCTTGTATTAGGGACCACAGGCACCTCTGGGCTGCCATGCATGCATTGTCTCCTCAGGTTCAAAGGCTCTGCACTCCCTCTCTGCACCCCTTCCTCTCCATCCTCTGCCTGATGGCATCTCAGACCTAGATCCCCTGTGTGACTGCTCCTGTAGTGGTGATGAGAGGCCCCACCATAGATTGTTCCAGATCCATATACTCAAGCCCTGACCATAGTATTGAAAAGTTGGCCTCCTCTAGCTAGCAAGACCTGCAAAAAATGAGAATTTTTATTTTTGTAACCTCAGCATCTTGCATAATATCTATCAGCTGGTAGAATCACAATTGAATGAAAAGCTGCACAAAGATATGAGCATTTTTGGTGTGTCTATACAATTTAATGTTATTGACAATGACTGATTGATAGACATTTTCTGTCCTGTTTTTTTATTCTTTTTCCTCTTACTTGAAAACATCTAACACATTTTTAAAAACTGTTATGCCTGCCTCATCTCTTTATTTTTTTTAAAGAGGCATGAACAGATTTACTCATTAAAAGACAAAGTAGTCAAAAGTCACTGAGCATTGATTATCTTACCAACATGTTTTGTCTCTAGTTCATAAAACTGCACATGGGTCCTTAATCATGTGTGTCCACAATTTGGTGGCTGTTCCACCCTCAAGCCAGAAGAAGAAACCAAGATTGTGCCGTTGATCCTTTTCCAAAGGCACAACTGTTCACTTCAAGCTGAAGAAACCAAGATGGTATCATCAATCCTCCTTCAAAAGCAGCAGATTCAAATCCAGTGAAGAAACCAAGGCGGTGTCATCGATCCTCCACCAAAAGGCACAGCTCCGGCATTCTTTCAGCTTCAACTCTAAAGTGGCCCCAAACCAGCAAGACTTACTTGATACAACAGAAGCAACAACGCCAGATGCCTCAGGATTAAAACTGCAACAGAGCAAGTTCTTGTCAGGTCTCCAGACAATTCCAAAAGTCATAACAAGTTTTCAAGTACTACATTTCCAAGACAGCTCACAAGGTCACAGGTTTCTCCAACATACTTACCCGGGCTGCTCACCAGGTGGGATTGGTGATGAAAGCCCACAGCCTGGCTCCTTCCCTCCCATGCTGCTGCTGCCCTACCCACAGCTCCAAAGCCTCCAGCCTCCCTGCTGCTCCCATGACCCCCCATATCTTTTTGAAATTTATTTTATTAAAATGTTTTGGATTTCATCCAACATAGAGTTGTTGGTCCCCTTGGGGGGGTCTATCTCACCCCCCTCGGATCACTCCACCTTCTCTCCCATTGCTGTTTCTTGATCCATATTCAGCCCTTCAGTCTCTCTTTTCTGGACCCAAGTCCTTATCCTATAGGGGGGTCTGCGTTCTCGGGACAGGGCAGACATGATGCTGAGATATCCATCTTTTCAGGTTACTCCTACTCCAGCTATTGGGCAGTTGCCTCTGCAGGGGAGGGATGCTTAACATGGGCAGGGATGGGGTGCAGCTCAACAGGTGCTGCGTTATCTTTGGCCTGGATGCTGTCCTGAGGGCCGCATGTCCTCCCAGCAGCTCAGTGCTGCTGGTGAGGTCCTTGTCCTGAGACTCACCATCGTCCTCACCCTGCCTTAGCTCCCTCCCACAGAATTACAGCCAGCCTTCCTTTCACCATGCCCCCCCTCCGCTTATGTAGAAATCCCAAGCAGTCCCAGCTGTACAAAAGTTCAGAGGCCCCAGGTCCTGGATGAAGGGTTCAAGTCTGGCAGCAGGGTGACAGAGAACACATAACTGCTGCTCTTATAAGCCTAGGAGGGGTAGCGGATGACTCTGGCAGGCAGGGGACTTTCTCCAGGAGGAGTGGAGGGGCAGGGGTTGGGGGGAGAGTGACGTCATCACTGGCCTTGGAAAGCCAAAGGGATCTGGATGCCCATAGGACTCTGTCCTCGAGGGCCTGCACATGCCTGCCTTGGCACAATGGTGGGGGTGGGGCAGCCTTTCACTGTCTTCAGTCCAACTGCTTGACACAGCCCAGGGGCCAGCTCTGGCAGCCAGGTCATTCTGGGGAATGGCCCCGGAGGGGTGTAGAGGGCAGCACAAGCTGCAGGCACCTAGACTTCAGCCATGTGCAAAGACCATACTATGCCCAGCTCCTCCTGGACACAGCGGTCATATCCGTACATTGTTCTCCGGATGCACCCCTTACTCTGCCAGTGGCTGATGTGCAGATACTGGGCTTCTTACACTGAAGTTTGTGGTCATACGGGGTCCTACTCATCCAGCCCCCTCATTTTCCCTGCAACAGGTGCTCGCTCAGTTCTTTATCTTTTTAGCCACAAATATTTCTTAAACGGAGGTTAGTCATCTTTTCAGATACAGTGCTATCACCAGCTCTGGGGTGGCATAATGTTAATAGACATTGTGGCACCAGAGTATATCTACGGGTTCACTTCTCACTACATTTGCTTTATTGGGGTCATCTCAAACTGAGCCCCAAGTTCCACCAAGGCCTTTATTTTACTGCATTTGAGGGATAAAGCTGGATGGGGTCACCGAGTAGAGGTCTTCACATTCCAGTATGCCAGCTCAAGAAGCAGTGCCTCAGGTTTCTAGGGGTGGAAGTTGGGGATGAAGGGGGCTGTTGAGGGGCTTTGGGCTCTACCGGCAAACTGCTGCAATTCAGGTCTTATCCCCTCCTGTGACCTGCGCGGCTTTGGACTGGAAACCCAAACTTCCTGTGCCTCCGTGTTCCAATCTGCACAGTAGGGCGTGAGGGATCATGCCCTCTCCTGGGAGTGGCTGACCAAATAACATGGAGACCAAGGACACTTTTTGCCCTATCTGCGGTTTCTCTCCATGCCGCCAGGTGGGGTCTGGCCGCCCAATCTGTGGTGAGGTGTTTGGAGAGAGAAGCCCAGTGACCAGTCATGGTACATTCATTTTGCACTGCATTATTTATTAATCTTACTTATGGGTTTATTTGATTTATCTTATTTTATATGAGACTTTGTGGTTAATTGTTCTGTGTCTAATTTACATATGAAACGTCCTCACAGGTGAGGAAAGGGAACCAGCGCAGGTGGGGTTCCCTGGATTCCCAGAGTCCAGGAGCGGGCACCTTTCTGAGAAGGGGCCACAGCAGGGAAACGCCAGTGAAGCACCAGGGAAACTGCCTGGGTCCAGTCAGGGACGCTGCCTGCTCGCTACCAGTGCTGGCACCAGCCTTGTATCCACCTCCATCCTCCTCTCCAGCACTGCTGCCCCAGAATGAAGCTAAACGGGGATACTGCGGAGGCGCGGGGTGTGTTTTCACAGTTACTTTTGATCATCACAACCAATGAAATATTGACTTCCGGGCTACAGCTCTTTATTTCCTGAGTTCGTCCCATGGATGAATGAATCCGCTGCTACGCGTGCCCTGGCGACTCCCCGCCCCATCTGCCTACGGCAGCAGCCGGGCAGCGCGTCCACAGTCCCGGCCTCTGTCCTAAAGAACCTCACGCTTCTCTCTTGTGCTCTTTCCGGCTCAAGGGCGCTGACCTGAGGAGGAAGAAACCCACCTTCTCCTCTGCAGATGAACTTTGCGACAGGCTCCTCAGTCGCTGCTGGAAGTGCAGTCCTAGGTCTGGGGGTACAAGGCTCTCGGGGTGCCCCAGGCAATGTGCAAAGAAGCACAATGGGCAAGCATGGAGGGACTCTCAGACCCGGCTCCACATGCCCCAGAGCTCTGAGCGGACTGTGAAGGGAGTTCTCCTTTCTGCTAAACTGGGGAGCCGGGGTACACTCTGCTGGATCAGGGTCCTGGCACGGCTCCCACCTCCCCGCACAACAGTGATGTGCATAACTGCGTAAACCGGCCACCTGGGATTATCCCCCCACCTGCCCCGGCAGTACCCCTGTTTAGCTTCATTCTGGGGCAGCAGTGCTAGAGGGGAGGATAGAGGTCGATACAAGGCTGGTGCCAGCACTGGTAGCGAGCAGGCAGCGTCCCTGACTAGACCCAAGCAGTTTCCCTAGAGTTTCCCTGGTGTTTCCCTGCTGTGACCCCTTCTCTGAGTGGTGCCTGCTCTGGGACCCTTGGAATCCAGGAAACCCCACCTGCACTGGTTCCCTTTCCTCACCTGTGAGGACGTTTCATATGTAAATTAGACACAGAAAGATTAACCATAAAGCCTAATATAAAATAAGATAAATCAAATAAGACCCATAAGTAAAACGTTGAGTAAAATAATGAAGTGCATAATGAATGTGCCATGACGGGTCACTCAACCTCTCCAAACACCTCACCACAGATTGGGCGGCCAGACCCCACCTGGCGGCGATCACTGGAACTGCATGGAGAGAAACAGCAGATAGGGCAAAAAGTGTCCTTGGTCTCCATGTTATTTGGTCAACCACTCCCAGGAGAGGGCATAGTCCCTCACGCCCTACTGTGCAGACAGGGACACGGAGGTACAGAAAGTTTGGGTTTCCAGTCCAAAGCCACGCAGGTCACAGGTGGGGATAAGACCTGAATTGCAGCAGTTTGTCAGTAGAGCCCAACACCCCTCAACAGCCCCCTTCATCCCCAACTTCCACCCCTAGAACCTGAGGCACTGCTTCTTGAGCTGGCTTACTGGAATGTGAAGACCTCTACTCGGTGACCCCATCCAGCTTTATCCCTCAAATGCAGTAAAATAAAGGCCTTGGTGGAACTTGGGGATCAGTTCAAGATGACCCCAATAAAGCAAATCTAGTGAGAAGCGAACCACACAAATGTTCTGGTTCCACAATATCTATTAACATTATGCCACCCCAGTGATGGTGACAGCACCGTTTCTGAAAAGACAACTGGCCTCCGTTTAAAATGTATTTGTGACTAAAGCGATAAAGAGCAGAGCATGCAACTGCATGAGGAAGATGAGGGGGTTGGATGAGCAAGACCCTGTGTGGCCACGGACTTCAGTGTAAGCCCAGTATCTGTGCATCAGGCACTGGCAGAGAGGGGTGAATCTGGGGGACAGTATATGAATGTGACTGCTGCCTCCAGGAGGCACTGGGCATAGTATGGTCTTTGCACATGGCACTGCAGTCTAGGTGCCTGCCCATAGACTTTGTTTCCCTCTACAACCACTTAGGACCGCTCCTCAGAATGACCTGGCCACCAGAGCTGGACCCCGGGCTTTGCCAAGCAGCTGGACTGGAGACAATGTATGGCTGTCCCACCCCCACCATTGTGCCAAAACAGGCATGAGCAGGTCCTCGAGGACAGAGTCCCATGAGCATCCAGATCCTTTTGGCTTTCCAAGGACAACAGTGACCACACTCTCCCACCAACCCTTGACCCTCCACTCCACTTGGAGAAGGTCTCCTGCCAGTCAGAGGCATCCCCCTACCCCTCCCAGGTCTATGAGAACAACAGCCAGGTGTTCCCTGCCGTCCCTCCACTAGAGTGGGCCCTTTCACTCAGGACCCAGCCTTTGAACCTTGGGGAAGCATGTGATGAAAGGAAGGCTGGTTGTGATTCTGTGGGAGGGAGCAGAGGGAGGATCAGGAGGATTGTGAGTCTCAGGACAAGGACCTCACCAGCAGCACTGGGGCTGCTGGGAGGGCGACTGGCCCTCAGGCCAGCATCCAGGCCAAAAATAATGTGGGACCCATGGAGCTGCACCCTCCCCCTGTCCATGTTAAGCACCCTTCCAGCAGAGACCACTGCCTAATAACTGGAGCAGGAGTGACCTGAAATGATGGACATCTCTGCATCACATCTACCCTGTCCCAAGAACACAGACCCCCATCCCCCATAGGCAAGGACTTGGCTCCAGAGAGACCAAAGATTTGAACATGGAGCAACAAACAGCAATGGGAGAGGAGGTAGAGTGACTGGCAACGTGAGGTAGGCCAACCAACACCCTATGTTGGAAGAAATCTAAACAGTTTTTCCCCAGTGGCTTTGTCAAGAGGAAAATTTCTGAAAACTAAAATGTTGCATGGCAGCACAATTGTCAATAGTGAGGATATGATGCTGAGCAATCTTTTCCAAGTTATAAGAGTAAAAACTTGGGGGAAAATAGTAGCCTCTTAAGTCTCTGAATTTGTGGAATTTTATTATGGAAATAAATGCAGTTGACTTTCTCATTATGAATTGTTTCTGCTATCAGGGGATAGGGACTATCTCAGTTTAAATTCCTTTTTACTATGGGTTTTTCTGCCTGCATTCAGTAGCTGCTTGGATATCAAACCTTAACGACCAGGATAGACAAGAGGTTTATTTCCAGATACGGGAAAAACAAACTAAAAGTGTCCACGCACTCACAGGTGTTCCAAACAGTACAGAGCCCTAGAGCTCCACTTCCACTCCTCAAGGAGCTTCGTGGGGTTTACCTCAGTCTTAGGGCACTTCTGGTTGAAAACACCAGGCTATGTCTTTGATTCCTGATCCTGTCGCTCCAGTTGGCACCAGATGAATCCAACCAACACAGGTGAGGCTCAGACAGGTCTCCCCGAGGCAGGCCTATCCGAGTGTCACTGTGGCTCCACACTTCACCAGGGTCACCTTTTCTCCACCTTCACACAGCTCTCGATCCTCAGGAACCTGAGTGCCAGGGAGGTGAGGAAGCTCCAGAGGACTCCAGCTCCTGGGTCCTTCTCCTGAGGCCAAAAATCTCCACGCCTGATGCCAATTTCCAGACTCTCTCTCTCACTCCACTCTCCACGTTCCTCTCTCCAAAGTGTATCTCTCTCTCACTCCCACTTCCCTTTTTTCAATCCTTCTCTTTCCTCCCAATTCACAATCACCCCCTTGATTGTCTGTACCTCCCTTTCCCTTCTGGGCCTGCCTTGGGAGTCCCCACCTCAGAACCCTGCATTAGCATAATCCCAAGTCTGCCCAAGTAATCACTTTACTGTAAAAAGGGGAAGTGGCCTTATCTGGTCTCAGTCTAGTCTTAGTCTCTGTGTTTTTCAGATGCAGGTAATGGCAATGCCCACATTCCTTTCTCAATAAAAAGCACTGGGTTCATATTGGGTCCCTGGCTTCATTTCCAGTAATATCTTTTAATTCTTTTTACCTATCTCTGATTATATTTAGGCCTCATAATTGCAACTTTAATTTCTGTTTATTCTGGCTGGGTATGAGCCTGTAAGCTTCAGCCTATAAAGCAGCCGGGCCTAGAGATCATTGTTTGAGTCCTGCCTGGGGCCTATAGCGAGACCTAGTTCCAAAAAAATAGCTGGGCATGGTGGTGCGCACCTGTCATCCCAGCTACCTGGGAAGCTGAGACTGGGGATTGCTTGAGTCTGTGGTACCCCAGGCAACGAGAGCCTGCGGTTCCATGGGCAAAAATAGAGAGACCTAGTCTCAAAATAATTCTGTTTATTCTCCCAGGTTTCCACTGACCTCACTTCAAGCCAGTACCTATTTTCTTACCTCTATTTTGGATTTTTGTGTTCCTTTTTCAATTAGTAGCATTTCCTGTCTTCTACAAAACCTAAACTTGTTGATGGAATTCTTACTATGGTGCAGTCTGTGAGAGCAATAGGTAAAAACAAAACAAAACAAAACAAAAAACTAGCTAGTTCTTTCCCTCCCTCTCAAAAAGCTATACTGACAGTTGGGATCTTGGCAAATGGGGAGTTTCTGGCTTAATTCAGTGGTGCTTGGGGAAATAGCAAGACTTGGAGAAAATTATGATAAGAAACTGAGCTTAGTTGTCCAGTTTTCAATTGTTAAGTTTATTCCTGTGCCTCAATATCACCAGGGGCTGTGAACGGAGAACCAAGTGACAATGACAACTTGGGCAGGTAGGGTGCTCCCTTGGTTTTGGTCTTATGTGACACTTCAGAACCTCATAATTATAATTGTCATTATCCTGTTGTTACTGTTTAGATTTTTTTTTAAAGAAAATGATAGGGTGTGTCTCCTGGGTGTCATTGTCCCTTGCTTTAATATTGTTAATGTTACTAAGAGCTGGGTAGGATTTTAATTAACATTCAGGACTGACAGGGCTTCCTACCTCTGGAGCTCTTTTGGCGGAAAATAAGGATATATAAAGAGGTTTGAAACAAAACAAACAAAAAAAAGGATATTTGATGGATGTTCATATTCTGATTTGGAATGCAGATCGGCCATTTTGTGGTCTTTGAGGATGAAAATGTAAGCCCTGTGAACTTGGCCATGTGGTCAAGGCCTAGGGCCTGCAACCTTTGGCAGGTCCAGGCTAGGAGCATGTGTGTTAAAGGAAGTTAAGGAGTTCGCACATTTGAACTCCATGTTGGTGTTTGTTTTGCTGAGTTTGACTTGTGTCTGGAAGAGGCCGTGCAAAAGTTAGGCCTGAAAAGAAAGTAAACTTTGCTGGTTCCAGTACCATGGAGCTTCTACTACCTGGAGGACAAGGAGAAGACAGCATGGAAGAGAAGGAGGAGCACGCCAAAGGAAGATGTCTTCAAGCATCTGGAGATGAACTCTGACTGGCTGATTTTGGTGAGATGATCAGGACTGAGAGACTGAGAATTTTTAAGCAAACTGGGAAAGGACTTTGGAGAAAGGTTTTGGACAATGTTAAAAGTAATCAGAGTTTTACTTACATGTTTCTTTTGAAGTGATTAGGAAATCACTTTGCTAGAAATAAATTAGTCTGCGCTCTGATAGTCTTGCTTTGACTTGGGATTTTGGTTGAAAAGGCTGGGGGTGGTGGAAAGAACCCAAGGATGTTTAGAAGAGGGTAAATTGAGGCAAACTAGTCTAAAGTTTAAACTCTGTTTCTAACTTTTTCTTTTTTTAGGTCTGAGAGAGGGGGAGAGACCTGAGAGAAGCTGGTAGCTGATTTCTGCATACCAATAGTAGGTAAACAGTGAAAATGCTAATGAACTGTTTTGAGCCTGCTTCTAGGGAGAAGCTGGCATAGGTGTTTTAAGTTTAAGTCAGAACCAGAATGTATTTTTATTTTCTTTTTACCCCATTTCAAAAACAAATTTTAAAAAAGAGATGGGGGAGCAAAGGAGCAGCAGGGAGGCTGGAGGCCTTGGGGCTGAGGCTGAGCTAGCAGCAGCAGGGCAGGGAAGGCGCCAAGCTGTGGGCTTCTATCCCCAGTCCTGGCTGGTGATCAGCCTGGAGATGCATATTGGAGAACTGTGACCTGTGTGAGCTGACTTGAAAGTGGGGTGCTTGAGAAGTTGAAACCGGGTGAAAGAAAAAAGGAAGGCTTTTTGACTTAAACTCAACTCAAATTTTTAACATTATAACTCAAATCAACTCAACTGCCTGCTTCTGCCAGACAGACTCAAAGCATTTACCCCCTGCAGATAAAATGCCTTCACAGACAAGTCACCTTTGTTATGTAGATTTAACCAGCAGCCTCATCTCAGTTCCCATCTCCAAAGACTGCAGGGGAAAAAAAAAAACTTGTTTAAACTTTACACTAGTTTGCCTCAATTTACCATCTTTTAAACCCTCTAGGTCCTTTCCACCATCCCCAGCCTTCTCACCAAAATCTCAAACCAAAACAAGACTCTTAGAGTGCAGATAATTTATTTTTTACAAAGTGATCTGACAAGAATTTGCTCCGTTTTTGTTTTCATCCTGAAATATATGAAGTGGTTGCTGCTGTTG
The DNA here is from genome assembly GCA_004024945.1 of Uropsilus gracilis. Classification (NCBI taxonomy): domain Eukaryota; kingdom Metazoa; phylum Chordata; class Mammalia; order Eulipotyphla; family Talpidae; genus Uropsilus; species Uropsilus gracilis. The sequence goes on along the minus strand of PVHY01006890.1, from coordinate 5,108 downwards.
TTCTGAGTGTGTCTTGCTGGTTTTTGGCCACTTTAGAATTGAAGCTGAAAGAATGATGGAGCTATGTCTTTGGGAGAAGGATTGATGGCATCATCTTGGCTTCTTCACTTGATTTGAATCTGCTGATTTTGAAGGGGGATTGATGATACCATCTTGGTTCCTTCCACTTGAAGTGAACAGCTCTGCCTTTGGAAGAAGATCAATTGGTGCCATCTTGGTTTCTTCTGACTTGAGGATGAACAGTTGCCATTTTGTGGACACGTGTGGCTAAGGACCCATGTGCAGTTTTATGGATTAGAGACTAAACTTGTTGGTAAGATAATCAAAGGGGGTCCATTATATACTCAGTGACTTTTGTCTATTTTTTTCTTTCAATGAGTAAATCTGTTCATTTCTCTTTAAAAAATAAAGAGATGAGGCAGTCATGCCAGTTTTAAAAACCTTTGCTAGATGATTTCAAGTGAGAGGGAAAATAAAATTTAAAAAAAAAAAAACAGGACACTAAAGTGTCTATCTTTCAGCCATTGTCTATGATTTGAAATTGTATAGACACACCGAAAATTCTCATATATTTGTGTAGATTTTCTTTCAATTGTGATTCTACCAGTCATTAGATATTATGCAAGATGCTAAGGATACAAAAATAAACTAAAATTCCTCATTCTTGCAGGTCTTGCTATCTAGAGGAGGCTGACTTTTCAATACTATGGCCAGGGCCAGAGTGGATGGATCTGGAACACGGGGGGCGGGTTCTCATTGCCACTGGAGGAGTGGTAGCACAGAGGACACAGGTCTGAGTGCCTTCTGAGATCTGACAGGCAGAGGATGGGGAGGAAGGGATTCAGAGAGGGGGTACAAAGCCTTCCAGCCAGAGTGGACAGTTAATGCAAGGGTGGGGTCCCCTGGCTGCCCAGAGGTACCTGTAGTCTATAATACAAGGGCCTGTGTTGTCAGTGTCAGCAACTGGGCTATTCCCAGATTCTTCGTGGGGGCTGAAGGGCTTGAGTCAGCAGTGTGCTTGAGCTGAGGATGTTAGCAGCAGGGCAAAGCTTTTGTCCCAGGAAGACCACCCCACAGAAGAAAGGTAAGGGAGAGGGAAGATTCAGAGGAGATTGAATTAAGGGGGGATGGAGGGTAGGAGCAGGGGTGGGGAGGACCCTCAACTGGGAGACTGAAGTGTCATGCCTATGTCTGACCAGCAGGGGGCAGAAGTGTCCTGTGGAGGACAGAGATGGGGGCTCCTGGGCTCAAATGGGTGAGCAGGGAGAAAGGACACAGGAGTGAGTACTTGGTGGGACAACAGTGCCCATTCTAGGGTGAGGGGTGGGCAGAGGTCCTCCCAGACAGGGCCTTCCTGCTGGTGCTCCCCTGACCCCCTGAAGGAGTGTCAGCTTTCCTGACAATTTACTCTGATGTGGGTAGGTGAGGCCAAAGGATGGTGGGGTGAAGACACAGCACCAGATGTCAGGAATGGAATCCCACTCTTTATTTGCAGGACATTGCACGAACAGAGGGGAAAAAGGGACACATGCATGTGTCTGGGGCTCAGCATTCATCTGTGACCAGAATCATAGAAAAGGATGAAGTACAGGGTCCAACCATGAAACAAGGCAAAAGCCTGTCGGTAACCATATGTATCAGCATTCACAGATGTGTTCTGCTCTCCAGACCATAGAAGGAAATCACCCCAATTCACAGTCCAGGAAGACCCCAACTTGGATCTGTGCTGTGTGGGGGTCAGTGTGTCTAGCGGAGGAAGTGGATGCTCCCGACACACCTCAGCAGCTCCAGGTCTGTTTGCACACACAGGATGGTGATCATCTGCCTTCTGCTCTCCCTGACTCTTTGACTGACAGCTGACATTTCCCTCAGCACCACCATGTCCAGGCTGAAATAATCATCTCCCAGGAAACTCCTGAAGAGCTGCACTTGGAAAACCAGCTCCCTCAGCTCCCAGGTTCTTGAGACTTGCAGGGTGAAGCCCCTTTCATCCTCCTCCAGCTGCCTCCTGGGGGGTTCCAGGCAACTCTTGAGTTTCACCCTGTGATGGGCAGCAGCTTGCTCTGTGAGGAACAGGGAGTGGCCCCAATGGGGGGATGAGGCCCCACACTGGGCACACAATAGCTCCAGGTCCTCCTCACAGAACAGGTCCAGAGCCTGATGGTGCTGGGCACACAAGGGCTCCTAGTCCTACCATTCCTCTGGACACTAGTGGGGGGCAGCTGCCTCCACAGGTCTTCCAGGGCACCAAGCAGAGGGTTCCTCTCGAGGTCCCTGAAGGGGCAGTGGTGCTGGCAGAGGGGGTAGGGGCGCATCCAGGAAGCCTGCCCAGGGTGGGTGTAGACAGGACCTGTAGCAACTGTGGCCACAATCCAGGGTCACCAGGTCTTGTAGGGACACCAGGCACACGGGGAAGTTTACCTTTCTCTGCAGTTCGGTCAGGGAGGCGGCCAGGGTCATGGTGCCAGTGTGGGGAGGCCCAGGGGAGGCCTGGCTATGCAGGGGTAGGAGGGAGGGGGGACTGGAGTCTTCCCTCTCTCTTCACCAGTTATGGGGGCAGGAACCGCTCACCAAACAGCCACAGCTGGTACCTCCCCGGGGCTGAGATTGCAGCTTCTGTGGAGTCTGCCTAGAGAAAGTCACAGCACACATTGGTGAGATGACACAGGACAGCACCTGGACTAAATGTCCTGAGGTCAGTTCCCACAGTCCCAGGCCAGCAGAGGAGTAACAGGCTGACAAGGACCCACAAACAGACACTAGAGTTCAGGTTAGGAGCCCCCATCTGCCTCTGAAAAACCAGGTTAGTGAACCATCTCAGGGCCTTCCTGACAAGGAGGGAATCACCACATAGCTCATCCCCAACAGCCGGATCTAGGGGAGCCCCAGGACCCCATACCTGTTCAGTATAGGAAGTAGCAGGGTTGATCATGCACACCCCACACGTTCTTCCAAACATGACCATGAGGTCTCTGGTCTTCTCCAACCTCTGGGAGTCTCTGAGTCATGTGAGCCTTGTACAGTAAGGCCCCAGTGCCCTAATCAGGACAGGTGTGGTGTTGGTTGTCTGCTCCTGTGAGCCCTGCAAGGTGAGGATCCCCAAGTCACCCATGGGTCTCCCATGTCTCCCTCTCACCTGAGTCCCAGGTGCTCTGGGACGCTCTGCAGGATGGGCTGGGCACAGGGGCACTGCACGACATCTTCCAGGCAGGGGTGCCCCTTGTTCCCCAACCAAAGCTCCATAGTGCCGCCACCCTCCTATTGGGTTTCAGGATGCCTGGCACAGGCCATGAGCCCTTCTGGCTCTGCAGCGCAGCAGGAGGGGACCTACTCAGCTGTGTAAACCCCTCAGGGTGGGTCTCCCAGTGGATTCCCAGCAGCAGCTCTGCCAGAGATGGCTCCTTCCGCCTCAGCCCTGCATGCCCAGGGTTACTTCCCTGCACCCCACCAAATGCAAGCCTAGCCCTGAGCTTAGTCTCTGAAAGGTCAGATTGGGGGAACTGGGAGCCTCCACGAAAGGTCAAATAGGGGGGTGCTGGGAGCCTCCACCCTTAAGAGGATTATGGACACCACCCAAACTAAGTCTTACCCTTCTGGCTACAGCTGAGTCTCTTCAGCCAATTTCTCCCAGTTAACAACCTTGCCCACCTGCTAATCTTGCCAAGCATACTAGCAAAACCCACATCCATGTTCCTGCCCCTGTAAAAGCAGACACCAACTTCATGTGGGTGCGACTTCACTAACTGCCACCCTGGGTTAGTGAACCTCGGCCAGAAGCTCATGGTAATAAACTCTTCTTAATTTTACGTGGACTGGCTCCTGTTTCTCTTTCCTTGCTGCTGTCCTTTCATATTTCCCTGCCGTTGTTTTGCTATCGAGTGGGAAAAACAGACAAGACAAATAACCAAATAACCAAACTTACCCCTTAAAAGACATTCACCCACCAGTTGTTTTTTTTTTTTTTTAGCTCGAGCATGCAGTAGCAAGACTACATAAACTTTAAGTGAGAGCTAAAAATAAATTTACTTAATAAAAGATGAGTCTTTAAATTGGACAAGAGTTACTGTGGAGTGCAAAGGAACCCCTTTTGAAAGAAAGACACAAGCTGCAGGCCAAAGCTAATCTCCGGAGAAGTTCCGGTTCTACTGAGTTTGGAGCATGCTTATATAGAGGGGCTGAGATGGAAGTGTCTTGTGCAGATTTGGCCATGGCTGATTGGGTGAGGTGTTGGCGCCAGTGGGAAGAAAGGGTGAATGCCTGAAAAGGAGGCCAGTGGTGGGCACCATGTTGTCCCTGCTGGGGGACAGCAACTTTATACCTTTGGTAATTTTACCACACAGTTTAGTCTCTAGTTTAAAGAGTATATGGCTGTGACAGCCATGTGCATCCACAAAATGGCGACTGCCCCACCTAAAGCTGGATAAAGGATTTAAGATGGTGCTCCCTCTCCTTCTTTAAACTGTCTTCTTTAAAGACAGCTCCACTCATTTGCAAGCCAGAAAAAAAGCTAGTACAGTGTTGTCAATCTTTTTTTTTAAAGCAGGAGATTTAAATCCAATGAGGATAATCAGGGTGGCATTGTCAATTCTTCTCCAAAAGGCATAGCTATGGCATTCTTGGGGCAGGTAGCCTGTCTGAGGGGGTTGGGAAAACTCCTGCTGGGCAGCATGTGAAGCGGCTCTTCCTGCCTATTCACTGTAGGTCCTGGGGTGGAGGAGACGGTCTCTTCTCCAGAGCCTCAGGAGCTCTGGTTCTTACTGACTGTCTCTTTCCTTCATGTCCATGTCCATCCCGGGCTTCTCAGCCTTGTAGCTCTGGCATCCGGACATGTGGGCTGCTTCATGTCCTGCTAAGTCCAACCTGCCCTGCTTCCTTCCACAGCCCTGGGAGCCTCTCTCTGGGGCTTCACTCTGGCCATGGTCTCTGACTCTCATTTGTCTGATGGTTCTACTGTAGTTTTGAAATCAGGTCACAAAACAGGCAAAATAAATAACCAAACTGTCAAGGGGACCAGATGGCCTTTTAAAGCCAGCTACACAACAGGTTCTTCCCAGCCTGTGCATGCAGTAGCAAGACCACTTAAATTTTAAGAGGCAAAAAAAAAAAAA
>PVHY01006889.1:0-71153 GCA_004024945.1 Uropsilus gracilis | reverse complement strand
GGGGGGGGGGGGGGTGGGGAGGAGACAAGAGAGGAGCATGATTTATAGAGCTGGAGTCAGGGAGAGCTTCCTGGAGGAGGTGGTAGAAATGCAGGCTGGGAGGTTGTGCTCCCCAGCCAGGATGAGGGAGGAGGTGAAGGGATCCTAGTACTGGAGGGCAGAAACTCCCCTTTACCCTTCTACCTGCTGAGACCTGTACATCCCTCCAGGTCTGACCCCAAGGCCACCACTTCCAGGGTGTCTACCCTGATTGCTCCTGGCATAATGATTCGTAATGTGAGGGACCCACCAATGATGTGGGTTTTGGTGGTGGTTTTTTTTTTTTTTTTTCAATTCTCACAACGCTTTCAAATTTTAAAGATGGAAAAATACACTCAGATTAGGTGCTTTCACATAAAAGTTTAACTTCTAATGCCCAGAGAGAAAAAATGGGGGAGGTCTGCCAGGCCTGTGCCTCTGCAAGGCCCAACAGGTCTGAACTGAGAGGTGGGCAGTGCCCTCTGGCTCATGGCCAAACTCAAACTGCTTCACTACGTGCTGAAGTGATAGCCTCGCCTGAGTTTGAGACCCTGAGCTAAGAGTGCAAATTCTGGCCCCGGTGGTGCACGGCTTTAATCCCAGCCTAGGACAGGAGGCTGAGACTGGGAATCGCTTGAGCTTGAGTCCGAGGTACCCCGGGCAACGAGAGCCTGCAGTTTCCTGGGCAATATAGCGAGACCTAGTCTCAAAAAAAAAGTGCAAATTCTGGAGTCTGGTAGGTTACCTGGTCTTGTCAGGTCTGAGTCCTTTCTAACCAGCTGTGCACCCCTGGGAGGGTTACACAGCCTCTCTGAGCCTCCATAGTCTCATTCTAACAGGGGAGCAATGATGCCCAGCCTTGTAAGTGACATACACAATGTCTCTAGAGTGACGTGTGTCCCGAGAGCAGAGTTGGCTAGGCTGTCTGGGTCCATAATTACATTCTGTGCCTCAGTTTCTTCATCTGTAAAAAGGGGATAATAATAGTACTCGCCTCACCAGGCTGTTTGGACTTACTGGCCCAGCTCAAAGAAAGCTCTATAGGACTGTGTTGCTTTGACGTGTGTGTCCAGCCCAGTCCCAGGTCTACAGTCAGGACCAAGGGATGCCAACAGCTTGGCTGGCTTTCTCTCCGCATGCTGCCTGCGCTCTGCTCAGCTGCTTCCCGTCTCTGAGCTACTGAGCACAGAGATCTGAACTCTGCAACCTGCTCTGCCCATCGTCACACTGCTAACCTCTCCTGACCCGGCCAGCCCCTTCCCTGGCCACAGAGGGGGTACCGTGCATCACTGTGCACCACTCCGTGTGCCAACACAAGATGGCAGCAGATTCCAGCAAAATGCACCCAAGTCACCAGCTAAAAGGCGGGAGGGGACCCAGAAGCTGCTGAGGGTGTGTGCTTTCCACTTTCCGGGAGCAGGAGCTGGTTCCCCCTGCACCTCCCTGCCCTTCTCCCTGCCTCAGCTGGGCAGCTGTGGAAATTTGGGCTGCTGCTTCAAGCTGGCCTTCCAGGTATCTGGAGGAAAGTCCTTCTTGTCCCTTAATCCTGCAGCTCCTGCATCAGGAGACCCCAGGGGCCCAGAGACGGCAATTTCACCTCCCATCGTACCCCGGCACCTGCTTCGTGCCAGGAGGCAGAAAGAACAGAAGCTCCGTTGCCCCCCAACAAGCTCAGTCTTACTGTGGAGACAGGTGAATGCAGGGTGACCAGGGAGGGGCAGAGGAGGAACGAGCTGGGGGGGGGGCTGTTCCTGTGACCTTCATCCTACAATGAGAAATCGGCCTAGAGAGGAACCCACCTGTCCACTGGCGCTGTCCATAGCCACCCGGCCAGCACCTGGCAGAGCCAGGATTCAAATCCAACCCTGACTGCAAAGCCTCTCCGAGCGGCTCAGGACCCCGTCCCTGGTCACCCTACCCTGGGGCTGGAAGGCCCCTCTGTGGGCAAGCACCGGGGCCACCTTCGCTGTGTCAGTGGTGCAGGGACTCAGAAGGGTCACCCATGGCCCCTGCAGCCCGCGTGCGACCAGTACTCACTGCGCGTCTGAGGCAGTGCCCTCACTTCGTTCACGTCGGGCTCGCTGTCAGGCCGGTGCACCTCCACCATGACGAAGTGCTGGTTTGTGCCCGTCTGGTCTGCACGGGCAGAGGGGGAGGCTGGTGGCAGGCAGCCTCCAGCCAGCGAGGCCTCGGCTGGGGGGCTTTTCAGGTGTGGAGGGGACTGGACCCTGGGGAAGGGGCCGATGGGGTGCTGGTTGACCAGGGCCAGGTGCGCATCCAGCGGTCTCTTGGAGCCGGGATTGGCAGGGGAGACGGAGGCGTAGATGGGCGAGGAGGGAGAGTTCTGTGCAGAGGTGGCCCCTGGGGCTGGAGCAGTGCCCACCAGGGGGCTGCGGTTCCGAGGTGCCGAGAAGACGATGCCCGAGTACGAAGAGGTGGAGGAAGGTGGCTGGGGGTCCTCTCTCCCTGGTTTCCGGGGCTGGGCGACCAGGCAGTCGTGTCCTTGGGCTGGAGGAGGTGGTGGGGGTGGTGGCTTGACACCAGGCAGCCCCTCGGAGGTGGATTTGACATCATCCTGCCAAAAGACCCAACAGGAGTAGAAGGAGTCAGAGCCCATGGCGGCTGGAAGTGGGGAGACAGCCGCGGAGCAGGTCAGGCCCGCCTGGAAGTCTGTCCCCCTGTCTTGGTGCTTGGCCAAGCGGCTCTGAATAATGCAGCGCCCGAGTGGAAAACTTCTCCCAGCATCTCGGCGGCCGATAAGCATCGGGATCTTGGCGGGTGTCTCTGGGGATGGCACCGTTACCTCCGGGAACCGAAGTTCCTGGCATCAGCCAGACTTGTCACGGGGCATAAGACTTAGAGGTGGGATGCAGGGGATGAAAGACAGAAGGGGCATTTCTCTTTGCTTTTCAGGGGTTTATGGCAGCTTCGAGAGACGGGACCTCTGAAGGGACAGAGAACAGGCAGGACAGAGGCAGGGACGGGTATGTGTGGCTCTGAGCAGGGCACTGTCTCCAGCATGCAGCTGGGCTTGAGGGAAGGTGTGCCCACTGGGCAGAGCTGGCATGAGTAGGTTGGGTCATAGCATGTCAGGGGCAGGTAGGCAGGTGCCCAGCGAGCCATAGCTGTGGATGCTGGCATTCCTATGCCCCCAGCCGTGCCAACATCCAGCACCTGCCTGGCCAGGTGATGCTTTATGCACAGGCCCTCATTTCCCCTTGGCCACAGACTTACAGGTTATGGACTCCGCTCTCCACCCCCATGGGATAGTTGGGAAAACCAGGCACAGAGAGGTTGAGACCATGGGATAGTTGGGAAAACCAGGCACAGAGAGGTTGAGACACTTGCTCCAAGTCACACAGTCAGTGGCAGAGGTGGGATGTGAACCCAGGGAGTGTGGCTCCAGGGCCCAGGTCATTCAAATCACAGGCTGATGTTCCAGGCTGCATTTCCGGCTCCATCTCAGGGCCCTTCCCTCTGGGGAGTCTCGCCACATGCCCCAGATGTCAGCACTGACTCTAAGAACCACGTTTGTATCAAAAGTAAACACTAACTTGGCCAACAGTCTGACTGCACCATGTAGAATCTCCAGAACTAGCCACCCTGGTCTCCACTGGAGATAGCAGAGCGTCACACAGGCCCCGGGCAGGGCTGGCGCGCTCAATTCACATGATGTGATGTGAGGGAGGTCCTGGGTCCTTCCCAAGGGGCCAAACCTCGGGACTCAGGCAGATGGCACAGAGCCCCTGGAAAGGACCGGAGAGCATCTTACCAGGGAGACGTCCGGGAGGGTGCTGCTGTTGCCCTGGGCAGCCTCACCAGTCTCCTCCAGGTCCAGAGTGTTCTAGAAATGGAGAGGAAAACAATGGGAGCAAATATAAGCTAAGAGGAGGAAAAGACAGTTCATTCTCTAGGGCACTGAAATCTACAGGTCCGGTGACACCATCCCATGGCTCCTGCGATGGGCCTTCTCCTGCAAGTCCCATTCCATTTGGATTCCACTTTATGCCTTAACATTCACATCAGTTTTCCTGCTGGCCATTTTGAAATCAGTATTTCTTTAAGACTGACTGTCTGGATCTCCCGCTGACAATCTGACACTGCCATGGGGTGTCTCCAGCCTTGCAGGGGCAGGCTGGGCTCGAGTGTGATGCTCAGCACAATGCACTCAAGACCTTGCAGCCCCCTTCCCACCACTGCAACCTACAGAGTGCCAGGAAGGTGTGAAAATGGCAAGATGCAAATGAGGAGTAGAGGGTGAAGTCTCTCTCGATTTCAGTGGTTTGAAGGAGGTGGTGAAGATTTAAATGGGCCTTATTTTGCACAAATGCCCATTTCTTTCCTTTCTTGCCTAACTTATCAGAAGCCTAACGTTCCATTAAAGGACACTGAGTTGTCATCTCTCGGCCACCACTGGGAGGCTATGCAGTACTGCCACCAAAAGGGGCTCTCCTGAGGGCATAGGAATCATTTCTCTCCACCCCACTGTGCCCAGGATCATGGCAAGCTTCCCCAATAGACACTGAACCCAAGTCGCAATGACAGAGAATACAATCTCAAACCTCTGGACTGAAGGGATGAAATATCACCCCTGCCAGCACCAACAAGTGGGAGAAGATTGTACAGAGTGAGGGAACACAGGCATATAAAGCAGGCAGGGAAAGGTTATCAAGGAGGGCTTCCTGGAGGAGGGAGCACTGTATAAAACTGAGTCTCATAAGTGAGCTGAGTAAAAGGTGTTGGGAGCTCTGTGTGCTCTCATTATTGGCCTGACTTGATAAAGCTGCTGAATGTTTGCTTAACTGGAATACCACCTTCAGGTGAAGTAGGTTTGGCCATGACTTGAGAAGTTTCAGGTGAAACCCCTTTGTTGTTGATTGTTTGTTAGTGACTATGAAAGTCTGGTGCAAAATAAACTGGGGGCCACAGGGGAGGGGGGGAGAGAAAGAGAGAGGGAGAAAGAGGGAGAGAGAGAGAGAGGCAGGCTGTTAGCCACTTCTTGTCGGGGTCTTCCTGACTTCCTGACTCCTGTCGGGGTCTTACCCTCCCCCTTGGGACGGTTGGATTACATTGTGGCTGGCTGGCGACAAAGGGTGTATCAGTGGGAAGGGCATGCATAAAGCAGGAGGTATAGAGGATGTTTGGGAACCTTCCAGCAGCTCCACCTGAGTCAAGCTGCTTGGATTTGAGCCTGAGGCAGTGGGTTACCATGGAGACATAGTCAAGTTTCTCTTCAAGGAATATCCCCTGCGCTCACTTCCTTTTCAGCCATGCTGAAGCAATGAAGACATGTCAGGGCCTTTACACTGACAGTTTCCTCTGCCTGGAATATTCTTTTCCTTGGCTACCTATTCATAAGGCATAGCCTCATGTCCCCAACCTCCATCATGACCTTATTCAAATACCACTGCTATTCACTCTCACCTCTCACCCTGTGTTATCTTTCCAGCTGGATTGACCCAGCAGCCAGGATATAATCCTTGAAACCTAAGTCAGATAATGTCTCTCTCCAGCTCTTAACCCTGCAGGTTATGGTTCATCATCCTGCAGGGCCTTTTCATCTTACTTGGAGGAAATTCCAGATTCCACACTCATGGCGCCAAGTGACTGGGTTCTTTCTTGCCATTCCAACAGAGGGAGGGATGTTCCTCCTGCCCTAAGGCCTCTGCCCTGACAACTGTCTGCCCTCAGAGTGCTCCTGCCTCACTCCCTCACCTCATTTAGTTCTGAGCTCAGGAAGGCATTTTGGGGGCATGGCTGTCCAAAAAAGTATGCAAGTACACACACGTACACACACGTATACACACATACACACTATCTCTGTCTCCTCCTGACCTTGCTTCATTTTTCTGTATATCATTTATCACAGCCTGACGTTACATGACTGATCTGCTCACTGTCTTTCTCCTACCAGGATGAAAATGCCACAAAGGTAGGACTTGGGAGAGCCTGGTCCCTCCTCTAGCCTCAATGTTCAAGGAGAGTGGCTGATCAATATTTACTAAGCCAATTACTAAGCCAATAAATCCAACAACCGTTCTGGCCATGACTGGGAGGTGGCTGGAGCCCGCAGTCTAGCAAGGTGTTGATGGTAGTAATGGTGGCTCAGACATGGGTGAGGCAGCAAGTGGGGGGTGTGTAGGCAGAGACCGCCAATGTCAGTCCACACTGATCCTGGCTTGGGTGTTCCTCCTGGAGCCTTGAAGATGGGGAGGGCAGACAGAGGTCACAGGATCACGAAGGCCCAGCAGGGGAACCTACCACCGAGCAACAAGATGCTCGGTGCTCCTGGTCTGGAAAATTCCTGGAAGTTTGGGGAGGAAATTTCTCAAGCTTCTGTGCAAACCTCGCTTCCTGATCATCTCCCTCCAACCCTGTCTCCCGCACTGCCTCACAGTGGGATGCTGCGGACAGCCATAGTGATACCAAGATGGCGGAGGTCCCCAGGGGAAAGGCCCTCTCACCTGCTAAGCTAATCAGTGACACTTGGCCTGGTTTCCTCGAGGTCCCTCCTGACTCTGCCACTTACAGCTGAGGGCGGGTGGGCAAATCTAAGCCTGTTTCTTTATCTGTACAGTGGGGTGATAGCCACACTTCCCTTATGGGGCTGGCTGATGTACTGATAAAGTACCTGCACAGTCTGTGAGGGGAAGGGCCTGTACCCACATCAGAAGCGAATCTTGCGAATCTCAGCAACATGCCTGTTGGATGTTGGGCCAGTGGGAACACCTCGGTGGGGGGGGGGGGGAACGCAACGGCAGCCCTCCCATAAGCCCCCTTCTCTGAAACCATCAGTGCTTCCTGGACATGATCAAGCTGGCCACACAGACCACTGCAGTCAGGATGGAGAACGAGGAGGGTGGTTACGTGCAAGCAGTTCCCAAGACTGGGCAAAGTCTTGGCCATACCCAGGAGGGGTCTAAGACCTGGCAGGGGTGGCCACAGCTTTCACACAGAATCACTGCCACCTGCCCCAGTACCTGACCCACAGGGCTGGAGGCTCAGGTGACAGTCCCTGGGCTCCTGTCCTGGGCTGGTGTGCCAGGAGCTATTGGTGTTCACTTATTTGCTCCACGAGTGTTAACCAGGCAGTTGTGACTGACAAGGAAACTCACGGGATACAAAGACGAGCAGGAGGCTGGGCACGGTGGCTCGTGCCTGTAAGCTTCAGCCTATGAAGTGGCTGGGGTTAGGGATCGTGGTTCGAGTCCCGCCTGGGGCCTGTAGCGAGACCTAGTTCCAAAAAAATAGCTGAGCGTGGTGGCGCACGCCTGTAAACCCAGCTACCTGGGAAGCTGAGGCTGGGGATTGCTTGAGTCTGTGGTACCCCAGGCAACAAGAGCCTGTGGTTCTACGGGCAAAAATAGCGAGACCTAGTCTCAAAAAAAAAAAAAAGACGAGCAGGTCCGTGCATCCCCAACATCCAGCAGACGGCCACGCACACAGCAGCTGCCTACAAACTCCTGTTTAGAATCACTGATGATACTGGCAGTGGAAAAAGGACCCAGGGAGGTGGAGAGGAAGGATCTAGAGCCTGGCAACACAAGCATGTCTTTACTGAGCACTACAGGGACAGCGGGACTTTCATTCAGGAAGGATATCTGAGCCGGTAACACAGCAGGACCTGATCTCACTGGATGCAATGGTGTGCACCTGTAATCCCAGCTACCTGGAAGTCTAAGGCTGGGGACTGTTTGAGTTTGTGGAACCAGGACTACCCTGAGCAACATAGCAAGACCTTGTCTCAAAAAAAAAAAAAGGATACCTGAGAACTGAAAATTGGGGAGGTCTGTGTGTGTGTGGGGGGGTGCTACTGAGTGCCAGGCCCCCTGCTGGGCAGATGCCATGATCATTTTGATTCTCCCAAGGACCCTAGTCAGTGACTGCCCAGCTCATCTTTGACATTTAAGCTCAGCGAGGGAGGTGACCTGTCCAAGGCCACCCAGCCAATTCACAGCTGATCGGGGTGACCCTCAGCCCACACAGTCCTAGCTGGGCCCTAGAAGTGGATAGGGTCTGGGTGGTGTAGGAGCCAGAAGGCCACGGGATTGAGACTCCTTGCTTTGACTGGCCTTCCAGGCCGGGATAGGAGGGGGGATGCTGAAGGTGGCATGGGGACAAGCATCTAGGCCTGGGGGGGAGGCCTGAAGTGGAGCAAACGGCAGACGGGCCGGAGCCCAGCGCTGCCACACTCCATCTGCTGAATCCAGACGTTCAGGAGCCCCAAGTCCCGAACTGGTTCTTCGTGCGTCTGAAATAGCTGCAGACAGCAGGTTAGGAGCCCAGGGGCTGTGTCAGCAGAAAGGCCGGAGGGCACTTGGGGACAAGGAGGCTCAAGGTCAGGCGCAGATAGGAGTGGCCTGTGGGTCCTGGCCTCCCCCACCCAGTTCCCTGGGGCTCCTTCTCCCTGCATGCATGGAGGTCAGAGCCCAGCTACGGGTTAGACCTGGAGGCTTGGTGAGCCCTGTCAGGGGGGACCTTCCACCCATTTGACAGCTCAGGTGACCCAGGCTCAGAGAGGCCACCTGCCCAAGGTCGCACTGTAAGACGGGCAGGACATTCAGCCCCAGTCAAGGTCTGACTATTGTTCAGATTCCTTCAGAGCCAGGATACCCCCAAGACCCGCTGTCATTGTGCCTCCCTCTCTTTCCTCCTCAGAGGTTCAAAAATTGCTCTCCTTTGGGAGAAAAGGACCCGTTGGTGTCCGGCTTGGCTCATCAGGACCTGAATGTCTTAGGAGTCTGGTTTGAGGGCACTGGGTGAACAAAAGAAAATGAACCCAGGAGACGCCACTGCTGGGGGCCACCTCTGCGCTTGTGCTCATGGAAGTCAGGAAGGCCTCTAACCTGGGCAAGTGAGGCCCCTCCCCTCCACCCTTGCCCCCCCCCCAGCCCAATTCCCAGGCTTCTGGGCTCCATCCCTCATTACATAAAAGTGCTATTTTCAGCTCTTTGTTCTTCCTGCTTTTTTACTGCTATGTCAGGACAAAGGACTCCCCCCACCACTGCCCCAAAATGCACTAAAGGCTGGAAGTTGTGTGGCCCTTCCCCCTCTGGATGGGGGAAACTGAGGCATGAGCCACAGAGGCTTTGGGAAGGTCACCTCGATTTCTTCCATGGGGCTATTGAGAGAAAGCAAGAGGACAGGGGGATAGAAATGAGAAACTAGGTCAGAGCCCACAGAGGGAGAAGAGCAAGAGAGCAGAGAAGGGAGAAGATCTGGGAGAAAGACGCAGAGAGCAAAGCAAGACGGAAGGACAGATGAGAGGTAGGGCATGGTGGCGCGGTCACCCAGGGAAGATGGGGTGAGGGGGGCCAACTGCGATGTGAGCCTTGCAGTCAGAAAGTCCTAATATTCTGGGGGGCGTCCCAGAGTTAAGGGGCAGGCACAGGAGTCTGAGGACATCATAGGGTAATTGGGGTGACAGTTATGCTGGGGAGAAAGAATAGTTTGACCCCCAATCTCTGCAGGCATGGGGGTGATACACTTTCTAGGCTTTAGTGTCACAGTACAATCCCCCACGTATCCCACACCTGCAAGTCCACTCTGGATCTCCGTGGATCTCCATGCAACCCACAGAAGGCAGAGAGATCAACCCAGTGCACAGATGCAGAAACTGAGGCTCCAAAAGCTTAAACCATCTACCCAAGAAGACGCAGCTACTTAGTTGGGAGACCCAGTCCTGGTCTGTGAGACCCCAGAGCCTGTACCCACAAGCCTCCCCAGAATGGCCTGCTGGTAGCAGACAAATAATTGGAGAAATGTTAGGTGGGTCTTTCTTTTGCTCGTCTCTCTGGCGGCCGCCATCTTTATGGGGAGGGGCAGCCACAATGCATTCCCAGGGCTGAGTCTCTGTACACAAATAGGAAACAAGCACAGTTGGCTGCTGGAGAAGGCTGCAGCTGTTGCCTTTGACAGACTGTGTGTGATCTGAGGGGAAAGGGCAGTCGAGCAAGACAGGTTTCACCTGGGGTGGCCACCCAGGCAGCCTGGGAATTTGGGCTGAATGGAAAACTGGCTCCATTGGGGGCAAACGTCTGGGGCATCTGGGTCATGAGAGCCTGCCACCTCATGGTCTGAATGCCAAGGCCGGGGACATTTTCCAGCCGCGTGGGAGGAGAATGTTTAGAAGGTCAGTGCGCTAAGAGATAACCCCGAGGGTGGCCGGGGAGTGTGGTTTCGGGTCAGCATCTGCTCTACATTCCCTGGGTCAGTGCTGGGACACAGAGAGGAGAAAGATGGGGTCCCTGTAAACCCTCCCCCCAGGGAAACATTCCTGAAGGGGTTAAAGCAATGTGGTGGGGGTGGGGGGGTGCTTGATGGCCACAGCAAAGGCACAAGGGCTCCTGCAGGGAGGGGTGCAGGCCTGATTATGGGGGGCTGCATGATACTGGGCATTACAACAGCAGAGGCTAACAAGTCGTGGTGCTGGAGACCCGAGCCTGGCATTCAGTGTGAAAAGATGTCCTGGTTCAAGCACCGGGGGGGTGGGGGGGGATGACATAGCCACCTCTCTGGCTATGCTTTTCCCACTAGTATCTCCCTGTATCTCCGTGCAACTCCCGGCCCAGAGCACCGAGAGTGGAGGAGATGGAGGCCAGCGTGCATGAAGGGCATTTCTGAGGACACACTTCCCAGAGGAAAGACATGGTGCACCTGACCCCCAGGTTAGGGCCGGGTGCCTGGCACCCCCATACGAGGGGCTCCCTGAAGAAGGAAGTTTCCATCAAGCAACCCCATGTGCAGGCAACATGGGGTATTCTGCTGTGTATGTGGAGGGAGCAGATCTAGGTCAGGGCTGCCCAGCAGCAGGAAGAGCTGATGCCCCAGAGTCCTCCATCCTATCGCTTAGCATCTCCCTGCATCGCCTTCCAGGCCCTTGCTAGGAATGAACCCAGACACCTCCTTGCAAAACCCACCCATTCTACTCCCCAAATCTGGAGCGGCCTGTTAAAACTATGTCAAACGATGTCACCCTGTTCCAACCTGCCAGTGGCTCCCAACTCACCCTGAGTCAGTCAGAGTCCCCAGAACACCACCTGCCACAGCCTCCCAGCACTCACTCCGCTCCAGCTCCAGGCCCCTGGTTTTTGTTCAGCCCCTCCCGGCACGCTCCCACCTCAGGACCTTTGCACTTGCTGCTCCCAGTTTGACTGGCTCTTCCCCCATGGGCACAGCTCTCTCCCTGACTTCTTGCACGTCTTCATTCAGGTGCCAGTTCTGACCATCCTGACCCTTCCCCGTCTACCCCCCACTTTGTTATTTTTCTCCTTAGCACTTTTCACCACTTAACATGGTGTATTTCAGCTATTTATCTCATATATGGTCTGCCCTTCCTATAGTATCCTTACTTCCATCAATGATAAGAATTGCTTTGCTTGCCACCGTACTCCCAGCACCTAGAACTGCACATAGTGTACAATGAGTATAGCATAGGGCAGAAGGAGGGGAAGACACAAGGGAAGAGACAGACAGAGCTATGATGCCAAACAGCAGCTGGGAGCACCTCCAGGGAGGATTCACACCAGCCGGCAGCATTCACAGCACCACACAGAGGCCAGCAGGCCTAGGTTTGGATCCTGACTCCACCAGTCACTAGCTGCGTGACATTGAGTTAGCCGATTCTCTGAGCTTCAGTTTTCTTTTCTGCAAAATGGGGACCGTAGCAGTACTCACTGGGAGGTGAAAAGAGATACAAGTGGAAAGGACACCACAGCCCCATGGAGAACTCTGCATAAGTGCCAGCTACTGTTACTGTGGAGAAAGGCTCAGGTTATAATGTGGGCCAGACCAGTACAGGACAAGCAGGAGGCAATGGTGACTCCAACACGCCACACATAGCAATGCCACCAAGATGCCCATGGGCAGTGGGGTGGGGGGTTATGGCCTGTATACATGTTATTAGGATATAACAGGACATAAACTATGACCAAGGAGAGTCCAGGGAGTTGGAGGAGCCAGAAACTTCCCCCTGGAGAGAATCAAGGAAGACTTCTTAGAAGAGGTGGCATTTTAGCACAGGGCTGAAGTCCATATGGGAGACAGATAGCCAGGCCTTGTGAAGGGAGAATAATATTCCTGACAGAATGTATGGCATCTGCAGAGGCCAAGGGGTCTCTCAAGAGCTCCACATCATGGAATTTAGTCATCCTCACTTATAGACCCGAAAGCTGAGCTCAGAGAAGTAAAACCACTTTCTGAGATCACACCACAAGGAAGTGGCAGAGCTGGGATTCGAACGGAGACCATTCTCGCTCCAGAGCCTGAGAAAACCCAGAGAACTGGCAAATGGGAGAGACAGAGACCACCAAGATGAATTCCATGTCCCCACCAAGCCTGGGCACAGATGTAAGGGATGGCAGCCCCCTACCTCCACCCCTGGCTAAGGGAGGCCCACTCTCCCCACCCGGCAGGAAGGACGGTACCTCCATCAGGTCTATAAGCCACAGCAGCCGCTCCTGGGGAGGAAGGGCGGACAAAAGGTAAAAAGAAAAATACATCAAATAAATACCAGGACTGGGGTGGGCACAGCAAACCCCCCACCCCCAAACACACATGCACGCACACCGACACACAAAATCCAAATTGGCAGCGAGCCCCTGTTCTCTTTATTTTTATGGTTGGGCAGGAATAAGGCAGAGGTGGGGAAGACAAGGCCCACAGCTAGGGCCAGTGCTCCTGCAAGGAAGGGACCTAGGGGTCCCCCCAGAAACGAACTTGTCCTAGGGCAGAGCCTTCGGGAGACGGTCATTCACCTGGGGATAACCCTGAGACTTTCCAGCAGGTGGCGCTGCGGTTCTGCTCTCCCATTTGACAGATGTTAAAAAGTGAGGCTCCGAGAAGGAAGTGCCTTGTTCAGTCACACCTGCTCATGATACCCGGAGCCTGGAGGTCCCTGTTTAGTACAGCTGGATTTCAGAGAGGCCCAAGCCCTGGGGGCAGGAGGCTGAGACTGGGGAAGGGAGCCTAGGCTGTGCATGTGAAGGGCACCAGGCTACATACAGTAAACATTGAGGTCAAGTGGCAATCTCTGTTCAGTGCTTTCCAGAAGCTTCCAAGTCCTGGATAGGAACACTCAGGATGGTTTCCCTGCCAGGATGGAGGACGATAAAGGGCATACCTGCTCAGGTGTGGGGAATATTTCCAGGAGACTGGTCCCAGTGGAGAGATGACTCATTCTGGGAGCTAGGTGCCCTCTCATGTAATCCTCACAAGTTGGGCAAAGGGGCATCACTGCCCCAATGCAAGTGGGTAAACTGAGGCACTGAGGTACACTGTGACCTTATTTCCATAGTGCCTTTCCTGCCTGCACAAGGCTCTTAGGATCCCCCTCCAGGACTTTCCAGGACCGGCTTGTCCTCACCCATGGTGCTACCTGAAGGGCCACAGAGTCTCAGAGCTGTTCGCGTCTCAGAAGTCTGGGGACTCCTGTCGTCTTTCCCTACGACTTCCTACTTAAGGCAGTGCCATGACCTTTCTGGGCCTGCTTTGCCAGATGCCCCCATCTGACCCCATCCAAAGAGAGGGTGCCTCTGGCAGGGTCAAGTGCCATAGTCGGGGCCTAGAAGCAGCCTCCTTGGACAGACCCCTGGGCAGGGACAAGGCCACTGCAGGCTGGACTAGACCATGATGGACGCCTGCCCTGAGCCCTGGCAGGTATCACAGCTACCCTGACTGCAGACTGTCCTCAGGGCCTTGGGCTGCTGCAGGCAGAGCTAGCAAGTACCTGGGCCATTTCATCCATGGGGAAACTGAGGCCCAGGGAGGCCAAGACTTGGAGCTAGATCTGCTGCCCCCGATGTCAGAACACACCCACCCTGCCCATTAGATCTCCATCCTGGCTCCTAAGGACCAGCCCAGAATCAGCCTACAGTCATCGGGGTTTTAGAGAGGTGGCTCATAGTTTTCTGAAGCACCCCCCCCCCAACAACCCACCTTGGAGATTATGAAGGCTGAACTCAATGGAGCTGGAATCAGACAGGAATGGCCCCTTGAGCCAGGACCCCAGAGCCTGAAGCCCAGCGGGTCACCACGGTGCCACATAACAGCACATGCATGGAGCCAACTGTGCCATGGTAGGAGGCAGGGAGGGGAGGAAGGTGGCCTCCTCCCACTTCCTGCTCCAGAAGCCATAAGCTCATCCCACTATGTGACAGCACCTCTACTCCAATCCTGCCTGGAGCCCTAGAGCTCACCCCAGGAAGGGATGGGGACTCTGGGAAGAGGGTGACTCAGGGCGGTTGGGACAGGAAGGAGCTCCCCAGGAACTCAGAGCCCCAAAGCTGAAAAAAGAGACACACTGGGAGGTGGGAGGCTGCAAAGGAGAGGTGCCTAAGCCATGCTGCTTCCTGGTGGCTGCCAACTCCTCTCTGCCACTCACCAGCTACGTCTGCAGCTGTGGACATCACTGCACTCCCAGAGCCCGTGCTCCCCGTCCTGCAGGACAGCTGTGGACCCCAAGTCTACCCGAGATTCTACCATTGCAGCTCCTGGGTCAGGGTCTGCAAGCAGCAGCACTTAAGAAACACAACTTTCCCATCCTTTGCACAGGACAGTGGAGTGATCCCAAGAAAAGAAGGGCTCCCCTGACCCCCAACCTCCAGAGGCTCTTCCCGCTGCGAAGAGGGTAATAGCTGGTGGTCTCCTAGGATGGATAATAGCAACTCCCTGCTCTTTCTCTGCAAAGGTCTGCTGGGATTAAGTGGCCTCACGGGCGTGGACTGACACCCGAGATGGACCATAACTACCGTAAATACACAGTCGAGTTTCCTCACCGATCCTCCAATGACTGTCATAATTTCTGTCTCATTTCCTGTTGTTTCTCACTGTTTTCTCCCAGCCCACTCCCCCGCCCCCAAGCCCCCGACCATGAGCCCAGGAAGCAATGTCACATCTGTCACCTGTTGTCTCCAACCCCCTGCCTGGCACACAGCAGGCACTTGGCAACGATGAGGGGTTTGCAGGTGAAGAAACCGAGGCTCTGAGAGCCAGATACAGAGCCCCAGTGAGCGGCAGCACTGGGGTTCAGGCCCAAAGGCAGCTGCTCCCCAACACTGTAATTTTCCTGCTGGCCAGCAGGCTGGGCACACTCACCCTGGCGGAGCTGACGGTGGTGGAGGTGCCATGGCTGCCCGTGGACGAGCCAGTGTCACTGTAGGAGACCATGGAGTAGGTGTCTCCCGCCCCGGGGCCTGGGGGCTGCCGCGCCTTCATGGACTCAATCTCCCGCCTCAGCACCAGGTGGTCGAAGCAGTCCAGGTCTTGGGGAGAGATGGTGCCTCTCACCTCAGAGAGCAGCGAGAACTGGAGGCCAGGGAGAGCAGGCCATCAGCTGGGAGCCCCATCAGCAAGGAACCCCTCGCCCAAATGGTTGACTTGCCAGCTTGGCCCCTAAGGAGGGCCCCTTAGCCCCCCAGGCTCCCCGTGGTCCTAGATGGGCCACACACCTCTGTCTGGGATGCTGGGCCTGAGAACCTCGGATAGCTGCTTCCCTCACCCCACTGTCTGGCCTCTCAGCACCCCTGTGCCTGAGCTTCCTGACACCCCACAGAGCCCCTGGCTGTTGCTGTGCCACCTGCCTGAGCTGCCCGAACACCCCAAGAGGCCCTGGCTGTGCCTGCCACCTAGAAAGCCCATCCACCCTCTGCCCACTAAGTCACGTGTCCTCTTCCGTCTTCTCCACCCAACCACCCTGGATTTGATCACTTCTTCCTCTGTGTAGCTTCTAAACCTGAGCCTCCACCAGAACAGGGCTCGGAAAGCCGGCAGCACAACGGTCATCTGGGGGAGATGGGGGTTGACTGAGGGCTTGCGAGTGGGGAGCAGCACAGAAGCATTGTTTTTAGGAGAGCGTTCGGCAGTTCACCATGGCTGAGGGGGGCTTTGGAGACTGAAGGGGAGAGCCCAGGGCGCCTTGGCCACAGCAGATAACGGCTCCATCACACCACACCGTGTGGTGCTGCCAGGCTGGGCGGGGGGTCAGAACGTTGCTGGTCAGAGCAATCCAGGTGACTCTTAATGCCTTGCCAGCATCAGAGGCCACTGTGTTAGGGCCCCCGTCACTTTCAGGGACTTTCCCCAAGAGCCTGTGGGCTCCCCCGGGTCAGGGGGCTGCGTGGCCACCAGCCCGGGGTGCAGTTTTGGCTCGAGTCCTTGTGGGTTCTCAGTAAAAGAGTGGGGAACACGGAGCGGTCTTGCCCAGGGAGGGTGCGGGCACCTTGGCGTGGGTGTTGAGCAGCTCGAACAGGGCCATGACGAGGGCCTCCACGGAGACGCTGCCGCCGCGGTACTCCTCCAGGTAGTAGGCCATGGTGGCGCGCTCCGGTTCCGTCAGCAGCTGCCGCGCCTGCTCCTCCAGCAGCACCCGGGTCTGGTTCCCCAGGCAGCTCAGCGTCACCTGCGAGCCGGCGGGGCCCTTGTAAAATCCCGGCTGAAAGACAGAAAGACAGAGGCCTGCGAATCCTGAGCTGCGCTGGAGCCAGCGACCACCCTGCAGAGGAACAAGGAGACCCCCACCCACCCCAGGGCCCCCAAGGAAGCCTGCAGGGTCCTGGCGATGCTTTCTCAGCACCCATGGCCTTCTGCAGCTGCCAAGGGCAGCATTTGCTTACCCAGCACTTCTCCCTTTATTATCTCCCCAGTTCCTTGTAACCCAGGAGTCAAGCACTGTTACAAGGGCTCTCGTGTGATTCCCGAGGCCATAGCTTCCTGGGTAAACCGGGTACTACAGAAACTTTATTTGCAAAAGAAGCTCAGATCTGCGCACACACTCCCCCCTCCCAGCACTGCCTCTACCTCATCTGCTGTGTCCAAGATCTCACCGGCTCTCTCCTTTGGTCTCCGAAGCCCCCACGACCCCCAAAGAGCTGCCAAATGCACTCAGAAAAACGCAACACCCCTCTGTTGCTCCCCACTTAAAAGGTGTTCAACTGCATCGCATTATTTTAGGTCAGAAATGAAAACTATTATGTGGCCCACCCAGTCCCGCATGATCTGACTGTCCCACCTGTCGTTATCCTGTTCATAGCCTCCAGGCCCCATCTATCCAACCCCCAGCACTCTCCTCTCTCCCAAATGGCCAGGTCCCTTCCTGCCACAGGGCCCTGGCCCATGCCAGCCCTCTGACTCATCTCATCCCTCCTGCTCCCACACCAGGCACTGGCCTGGCTAACCCCTATTCAGTATCAGCTCACAGCCCAACTATCATGGCTTTACCTCAGAGGGCCTCTGCCCTGTCCCCCCACCGAAATTAAAGGTCTGGTCTGTTCTCTTGGGACACCCAGGGCCTTGCCTCTATGCCCAGACCACCTTTGGTAATTCCGTGTGTAGTTAGCTTTGTGTGTCTGCTGGGTGTGGCCTCTGTGACCGTAGGGCTGCTCTGTAAAGGTTATCAAGTTAACCCTGTGATAGGGGGGGCCGGTTCTCCGCGGCTCTCATGAGACTGCATGGAATGGGGAAGATGAGGCTATAGGTCTCCAGCGCAGGTGGCGCTGTACTTGGCCTGGCCCAGAGCGCCCCCTGTAGGAGCTCGGAAGAAGACGAGCATAGCGCCGGGAACAGAGCACAGCCTACCTTGTTGTTTCCTTCCGTCTTAGGATCCCCAGGAAACCTACGAAGAAAGACAGGCGTGTTGAGCGGAGTCTGAGCAGTTCCAAAGGCAAGAGTGAGGGGAAGACCATCTCGGAACCAGGCTTTGGGAGAACCACAGCTCCACTCATCGGGCTGCTCCAGGGTATACGAACCCCCAACAGAGGGACTTCAGGCCTCACAATTAACCATGTAGACAAAAGGTCTGAAACCACGAGAGGGGGATTCTGAGTTCTTCCTAACCCCACAGGAGCAGGCAGGGAATGAGTGGAGATAAAAAAGCAACGGAAACGGGTCTCAGGGTCAGGCAAAGCCTCGCAGGGCTGGAGGTCCCCAGATGCACCTCGCAGGTGCCCTCAAGCCCAGCCTGCGTTTTTCATGAAAATCATGGGCACAAGCTGCCAGATTTCCCGGTTTTAAAGAAGCATCCAGAAAACCAGCCTTTTCACAGGAAACTTGACGTCTTTGTAGATGTTGGCAGCTACTTAAAAATTTATAATAGGTGCAGGTGGAAGGAAGACAGGAAGGGAGAGAGGAAGAAAGGGAGGGAGGAAGAAGGAGAGAAGAACAGGAGGGAAAGACAGCTGACCTGGGGCATGCCTGACCAAGGGCCACCAACCAGTTTGAGGCTGCTGATGGAAGCCCAAGGGCAACCTTACATTTTGAGCAAGGACGCAGCCACATGGTCGCTGAATTTTACTGGTGATAATGATCTCCAAGACCCTTTCACCTCTTTAACAGATCTGGGATGGGGGCAGAGGTTATGATCTCCAGTTTCTAGATAAAACAACTATGGGTCAAAGAATTCACTTACTTAGGAGCTAAGGGTCAATATGTTAAGACATTTGCCTCATGGTAAATCAAGAAGGAGCACATTGGCACAGGCAGTTCCAATGAGAACTGGGAAAACGAGGCAAGGAGAGGAGAACGGATGTGTCCAAGGTCATGTTTGCAAGTGAAGGGCCCTAGTGTTGGAACCCCAGGTTCTAAGGACCAGTGTGACCTTGACAGATCAGGAAGTGGTAGGGGGAGAGAGCAACCATCACTGGCTTTCAGAAATGGCCCTGGGGCCCAGGACTCAGAGTGACTGATCAGTGCATCCAAACCCTGCTGAGTTCATGGCAGCATCTCCAATCCGGGAACTGGCAATCCACTTGGTCTCGTCCACAGTGGTCCGGGCATGGGGCAGCCTCCCAACGTCTTTCACTGTAAGGATGAGGTGCTGGGATGACTTGAGCAGCCTGACCGCCTCATCGTGCAGTATGTTCAGAAAGCTCCGTCCATTCACCTCCAGAATCTGGTCCCCAACCTGTTGAGACCACCACACAACAGTTACCTGGGCTGTTGGCAGGATACCAGCTCATGTCTGGGACCCATGCTTCAGAGCCCTGATCCCAGTTATTCTGACCAGCCTGCCGAGTAGGTCACCAAAGCTCAGAGAGGTTACAGGGATGCCTGAGGGTCACACAGCAAGTCAAGGGCAGAGTCAGCCTTTCAATGGCGAGCTTATGTTCCTGTCACTAAAACTGCCACCTCCCGTCCACCTAGCAATGGCTCTGAGGGGAGGTCTATAAAGATATTCCCAAGAATCCCTTATCTATTATACAACCATCATCCCAGAGCATGGGGTGGGGGGGGGGGGTTTGAGGAAATGGGGGTGAGGAGAGGTGAGAAGCATGAAGGCAGGCTTCCTTTTTGTTTTCCCCTATGTTGCTGAGATTTCTACTTCATGCAGGCATCCATACATTGCATTCCTAAAATGTAAGCAACATATTCATTTGCTCAGGAAGAAAAAAAGGAGTAAACAAGAAAGGTAGCCTCCCGTGAAAGCAATAATACATGACTTGGAGTCTTACAAAAAGCAGGTGGTTTTATTTTATAACAAAAACACTTTCTTAAATGTAAGGATAAAAACTAGAGGGGAAAAACTAGATAGATCAAAGTCAATATGTCACAAAAACCGGAGAGGCTGGAGGGAGGCGCTGAGGTGGGGCACGTTCCTCTTCCTTCCACAGAGGGCCAGCCCCTGAGGCCTGGAGCCAGGAAAGGGCTGGTAGGGTCCTCACCACCTGGGCCTTGAAGGGCCTGAAGGGCTCTGAAGGGCCTTGAAGGGCAGCCTTTAATGGCCATGTCCTGACTGCCACCCTTCCCCCACACCCCCAGCTCTCCAGTCTGTGGGTGCACCCGCTCAGTCCCAAGGGGGCTTTCAGAACTTTCCAAAGCAAGATTTTAAAAAGTCAGCCAAATGGTAATTTAGAAGCAAAGGAGGAGAAAAGAGGATAGAATGCCAAGGCTGACACCCTAAATGCTGATCCCCAATTTCCAAATCGTTTTAATACCTCATGGCAGTTGGGGAGACTGCAGTACAGAAAGGGGATGAAAAAATCCCACCTTCAACCTCCCCTCTGCACCAGCTTTGAGGGCTCAGAAGACCTGCTGTATGTGCACCTCCACCAAGCACCCAGCACTATACTGCACACCCACTAGATGTAGCCTCTAATCACCCCCTAGGCAAGTCCTGCCTTAAAGCGGCTCAGGGTACAGGGTGGACTTGTTTTCATACTATAATTGGGTTTTCTCATCCACACTGTGTCGTCAGGACCCAGCACACGGTAGGAGTTCAACAAAATATTCACACATAAAAGATAAGTCCAGCGTGTACCCCAAACCCCAGTCCTATCTCTGCTACAGCCCCATGGGGACTGGCACACATGCCAGCAGGGAGCCCCACATGGCGAATCATTATTTACCAGCTGCTGACCTTGAGTGTGCATCTTGTCTGTCCCTTACCATGTTTTATTTATTCAGTGCATTATTCTATTCTGTAGAATGCTGTCCATCCTCACCAGAGAGAAAAGAGAGGCTCAGAGAAGCTAAGTAAAGAGCTGGTGGTCACAGAGCCAGGGCGGAGGACCACTGAAATGCAGGCCCACGTCAGGCTGGGTCCCAGGCAGGAGCACTGCAGTCACAAGCTCTGCCTGGAGACACAAGGCTTGGTCTGGAACCCATAAATCCAAAGCCACCAAGCTGCCATTCCCCCAACCCCGCAGTCTTGCCAGCTCTGAAACCTTGCTCCCATGTCAATGCCTCCTTTGTGCCCCCAAGTAGAGCCTTCAGTAAGTCCCATGCAATCTCCACCTTCTCCCCCATCAGCTAACCCCCTAGCCTGGGTGGCCTAGGTCCAAAGCCAGGAGCACTCTCTGGTGCCTGAACACATATACTGGTCACAGATCTAGCACCAGATTAAATGGTTTTCCTGACGTCCCTCCCTGCTTCAAGACCTGCAATGACATCACCACCACCACCACCACCACGACCCCACTTCCCACTGTGCTGTGGTGAAGAGTTTCAAAGACTATAAATCCTGGCCCAGCTACTTCCACATCACGGGACCTTCCAGAGAATTCCCCAGTAGCTTTTGTGCCTCAGTTTCTTCCTGTGTTAAACAAAAGGGGGCACTCGCTAGAACTGCTCTTGCTCAAATTTCTCCAGGCACCAGCATGTTCTCCAACACCATGGCCTGGACCTGTGCCACCAGCTCATCTACAAGCCTCGCCTTCTGCATCTCTGACATCCCGCCCCCCAGCTGAGAAACGGGCAGCTCCGAGAAGCTGGGCAGCTCCAGCTGTTCTCGGCAAGAGACAGAGAGGAGCTCTGCTACCTGGTTCAGGGTTTGGCACACAGCAGATACTCACCTAATGCTTATTCCTAAAGGGGAGGGCCATCCTGGTCGCCCTCCAGGCTGGCTTTTCCAGAAGCCAAGAAACAGATGTGACAAAGGAGTGCCTCCCAGGCTCGGGACTTACCGAGTCCAGAGATGAAAAGCCCACCTGTTGGGCCCACGGGCACCCAAGCCATTAAATGGCCTCCTCAAGCAGTGACTCCCTCCTGCCCGCTGCCCTGTGCCCAGCTGCCACCCACAGCCCCCAGCTGGAGCCCAGGCCATACAACAGAATGCTCTGTTTTCTTAAGTATCCTCTCTCAATGGCCTTAGCATTTGTGAAGCTAAGGGACCTCCTCCCATTTTTTGAGACTAGGTCTCGCTATTTTTGCCAGTGGAACCGCAGGCTCACGTTGCCTGGGGTGTTAAGGGGACCTCTTTTAACCTTCCCCACACTCAATTCCATCCTAGTGGTTTAATGTAATGAACGCCGCTGAGAGGCCGTTTGGGAGGTTGGCCTTTTATGAGTAAGCCTCTCCCAATAGGTCCCAGACTGGGAGAGACAATCCCACCTGGCCCTCTACAGGGAGGTGGGGGGCAGGGTGGGGGTGCCAGGTAGAAAGCATCACACCCACTGACACTGACTTTCAAATAAACAAGTACTTTGAAAATATCTGTCCCAAATGTTGCATGGATACAAGTAGATTTAAAAAAAAAAAGATTTGTTGTTTATAAAACTCAGATTTGAATGGGGAAGCAGCCTGTGTTTCTTATTCATTATACCTAGCAACCTCAGGGTGGGGTGCCAACCACCCACAGGGCAATGGCTTGGGTGGTGGAGGGGGAGCTGGTGTAGCACTTCCCAAGCTGCATAGACTCAGCTCTGTCACTTATATGGTCCTAGGGATTACCAGCACACCGCTCACTTCAGCTTATCTGCAGGATTAAGAGCCATGAAACCCCAGATTTACTGTCCTAGTTACACTTCTCATGCTGTTAAATAAACACGTCTCTCCCAGATTCGCAAGAGCAGCATGGGGTGTGTGTGCCGTGCACCTGGGGACAGGTAGGACAGGCGGTCACATTGGGGGAGACCACAGCTGAATGGGGACACGTGAGTTCATCTTCTCAGTCTCCTCCTCACCCTCTCCTGTCTTTCTTCATCCTGGGTTTAGAACCGACATTCTGAAATAGCCCTGCACAGCAACTGAGTAGGTCTGAGTGCCTTCCTGCCTCCGTGCCCAGCCTGTTCTCATTTCCTCTTTTCATGGGGGAGTTTCCCGAGGTCTGGGTGGCCTGTCAGAACAAGGTCACTGCCACCTGGATCACAAACCACTTTCCTACTTATCCAGTCCTCTCCGTAGCTCACAGAAGCCCAGGGACCTGTGGGCTGTGAAGTCCTATTTCTACACAGGTGATAAAAGCCAGGCAGCAAAGACATGGCAGTGTGTAGCCCTCCATAGCTCTTGAGTGCACTCTGGGCCTCAGTCTTCTCATCTGTGAAATGGGCAGGACCCCAGCCAGTCCAGGGGGTGGGGAGTGAGAATAAAACAGCACAAAGCCTACTAACACAGTGAGGCTTTAAGCAGCTTCTCATCTGCCTGCAAGTGAGAAAACGAGGCAGTGTTTGAACCCAGCTTTTCTCCTATTCCTCCACCACTGCACACTGCACCCTGTAGCCCAGTGCTCAGCAGGCAGGAGGGTGGCCTCCTGGGAAGCAGCCAAGGGAGAGGGGAGCCTTGTCCTACCTACCTACTCTTTCAGTCTCACTTCCACTCACTCTCTTTCCCTTTGGATGATGCCCCGTGAGGCAGGAGGTAGCAGGGTTTTTTTAAGACTAGGTCTCACTATGTTGTCTGGGGTAGTCCTGAACCCATGGACTCAAGCCTAGCCTCAGCCACCCAGATAGCTGGTATTACAGGCACCTGCCACCATGCCCAGCTATTTTTTGAGACTAGGTCTCGCTCTGTTGCCCGGGGTAATCTCGAACTCAAGTGATCCCTAGCCTTCACCTCCCAAACAGCTGGGATTACAGGTGTGCACCACTGTGCCTGACTAGAGTTTTAAAGATCTTCACCTGGCTCTTGCCCCCAAGTAAAAATCACCTAAGCCTCTCAAGGAAACAACTGAAACGTTGTTTCCTCCCACCCACTGAAGGCAGCGCTTAGGTATGTATGACCCATGGGGGTGAACAGCATGCAGTGAGGAGGTAAGGACTCTTTGAGTGTCAGGGCTTCCCAGGGGTCTGCTACAGATGGGGAGGAGGCCCAGAGAGGCCAGGAGCTAGCTGAAGACTCCAGAGCAAGGCAAGCAGACCCTAGAGGCAAAAGAACCAAGGAAACAGCCATGCCCCCAACTCATCGAAGTACCACCCTCTGGAGAAAGGGGAGACAGGTGCTGAGTGTGATCGAGTGTCTAATGCTGCTCAGGCTGTAGCCGAGGGGAGACACAGAAGGATGAACAGAGTCGGTTTTATAGTATTTGTCACCGAGGGCACCCTATTTATCATGGGTGATGGAGGAGCCGGGGGTGGGCCCCAAGAATGCCCTTTCGCTTAAGGTGGAGGGAAGTCACCTTCATCATCCACAGCCCACTGAGCAGCAGGCTCAGCTAGGGATGGCCTGAGGACAGGGAACCCAACAGAATACCGAAGCTCACCAGCCACTAGGCTGTGGGGAACTGCTTCCTCTGTGTCTGAGGTCTGAGGCAGACACAGGAGCTCTGGGAAGAAGCTCTGGGAGTAGAGGAGGGTGCTAGGTGCGCATGGAGGTGAGCCAAGGAGATGACTCTTACTCTTGCCCCCCACGAGCTACTTCCTCAAAACTGGAATAAGACTACCGCCTGCAAGAGGGGGGTGCAGCCTATAGGAGGGTCCTCTGGCACGTGGCTATGAGCACAGATCCCCGAGTCAGCCTTTGGGGTCTAATTCCAAATGCCACTGCTGCCCATTTTACAGATGAGAAGGCTGAGGCCCACACTGACTGTGTGACCTTCAGTCACTTCCCTGTGCTCTCTGCCTCGGTTACATTCTCTGGAAAACAGGGACATCAGTGCTTACCTCAAGTGAGTTAATACAACTCTCCACTATAACCCCAGGACCCAAAATAGCATCTGGCATGTGGCAGTGGCTCCATGACCCTTTGCTGAATGGTTACATGCAAAGCAGCTGACGTGGTTCTCTTGCAAACCTAAGTGCTCAGTGAATGCTAGTTACTGTTCTCAAACACCATTACCCCTGAAGTGACTCTTCCGTCACCCATCAACCAGATCTGTGATCCCAAGTGGCTCAAAGTCATACCTCCCCACCTTCCATCTGCCTCCTCCCATCCTTCCAGCTCTTATGTCACCTTTCAGATCCCAACTTCCTGCCATGCACACAGTAGGTGCTCTATTTACACCTGGGGAAGGAATCTGAAAACAAATGAGCCAAAAGAACCATAGCTGAATGGCAGTATCTCAGAGCTGGCTCACCAGAGGTGGTCGGGAGAGAACCTGCCAACAGCTCTATTGGTGTGCTGAACAGGGAGGTGTCAGGCACGCCAGCTGGCATAGCCCACTGCAGGGCTCTCTTCACCACCTTCCTAAGGTTTTATTGAAATGGATTTTGTGGCTTCAGATGAGGCCCCCGCTGATTATAGCATTACCACAATGAAAATTCAAATTCCATTAAAGAGTTTTATTGCAATTATGAATCTTTAATAGTCTTCCATGTCAGGTATGCAACTTTAATGGGATTTTTTTTTTTTTTGGGTACAAGTGAGCAATGCCACTTTAATGACACAACATTTACTTTCCCAACAGTTCAGAAGTCAATAAACCCTGTTCGTTAATAATAATAATAATAATAATAATAATAATTAAGGTAATTCCCAAGAAGACTTCAGAAGCAAGGTGGGGGCAAGGGCTGGGTCTGGGTGAGCAGAATGCCATCCGAAGTGGTACAGGTGGAACCAGCAAAGCCGACACCTCCAGCCTTCCAGTACAGTCTCTGTACCCTCCCCATGATTGCACGTGCAAAAGTGTGCACACCTGGGCCTAGGAGGGAGGAGCTAAAAAGGCAGCCATACCCTAGGGCGAGGAGAATTAGAATGCCAGGGAAAGGGAGCATGCTGGGAAATGAATGGGGCAGGGAGAACACCAGAGGGAGAATGTCAGAAAGAGCCCAGAGAAAGATCATGAAGATTCCTGGGGAGGGGTGGGGGGTGTTGGGGGGCTCGCCTGCCTCCCAGTGCTCCCTGCCTGTGCCTGCACCCTTGCCTGGTAAGCCTGGTACCTGGTTCCCTGAGTGTTAAAGCCTGTAAAATGCACTGAGGAATCCAACATTCTTTTTAGCTGCTAGAACGGATGGTGAACCACCGGGTGTGGTGGCGCGTGCCTGTAGTCCCAACTACTCGGGAGGCTGAGGCGGGAGGATCGCTTGAGTCCAGGAGTTCTGGGCTGCAGTGCGCTATGCCAATCGGATGTCCACACTAAGTTATGCATCAATATGGTGACCTCCCGGGAGCGGGGGACCACCAGCTTGCCTAAGGAGGGGTGAACCAGCCCAGGTTGGAAACAGAGCATGTCAAAACTCCCATGCTGATCAGTAGAATGGATGGTGAACCTACCCCGACTGAGGTGGGTATGGTACAGTGTCTCTGGACAGCCTCTTAGCAGGACAGAACACTGAATGCCCCTTGAGGGTCTCCAGGGAACACAGGAGCACAAAAGGGAGAATCCATTCACTGTGCTTGAGCTGGGACATTCACTTTGGTTCTCAGGCCTTAGAACATAGACTCTGGTTTGTACCACCACCCCTGATTTGGGGGCCTTCGGGTTTGGTCTCATATCATTGGGGTGCCTGGTCCTGTCAGGCTTTTGGACTGAACCACACCGCTGGTTTCCTTGGGGCTCTGCGGAAGACAAAAGTGGGAATTCTTGGCTACCATAATCCTGTCAGCCAATTCCTGTAACAAGTCTCATGTCTATGTCTACTTCTATGTTTCTTTTTCTGTCTGTATTTTATTGATTCCATTTCTCTGGAGAAGTCTGACTAATAGATCATTCAATGTAGCAAGGGGATCAATTTCAACTGCAGAGTTGATCTTGTTATACCTTCCATAAACCCCCCTGTGACTCCAAGCTCCCTATCTAAGCCTGAGCGGGACCTTGCCTTAGTAATCTCTCTCAACTCTTCTCCCCCAGATTTTCCCACTCTGTCCGCAGCTGCCATCTGTAGGGTATGTGAGTTCGTCAAGTTTTTTCCCTCCGTTGGCCTGCATAACCATGCAGGGTACTGTCTTCCCCACAATTGTGTGGCCCAGTGTATGTTTGCATAAGTAAGTGTGCACAGCTGGACCTAGGAGAGGATGGATAAAGGGGTGCAGAGGGCACAAGAGAACACGTACGAGAGAAAGAATGAAGATTCCTGGGGGGTTGAGGGGCTGGCCTGCCTGCCCTGCCTGGTGTGTCTGTGTAACTGTTAAATCAAACGATGAACCTATGCAGATTGGTGACGCTAATGCTTGCAGGACAACGGGAATCAAACAAACAGGCTGGTTGCCCTACAACTGGGGACAAGGATGCTTGCAATACACCACCTCTCAGTTCTGCAAACACATGGCGTCCTTTCTCGCCTCCAAGAGGTCTTCTCTGACTGCCCCCTCAAAGCAGGTGCTGTCAGACCTCCCTTTCCTCCCTCAGCAGCTGCAGTGACTTTCATCATGGTGTGAGACACAGCTATAAGCGTAGCTTACAGTTCAAGGTCAGTGTGTGATCACCACTCACACGGCGGGCGGGAGGCACCGTCCAGCATCTGCTGGAATCAGTGAATGAATGAGCAAGCACACAAACAGGGAGCCTCGTCCCCTTGGCCCTTCAGGTTCTGCAGACAGGCAGAAACAGTTTCTGTTCATGTAAAGGTTCCACTTGACAAGGCCGGGGCACATCAGGAGGCTGGGTGCTGGCTGCCATACTCTGTGCTGCTGTGAGGGAAGCATGTCTGATATTTTTAATCAAATAGAAGGCAAAGAGGTAAAAACACAACCACAGTTTTGCTCTGGCTGGAACTACCCTCTGGGAAATGGTGTGCGTTTATGCAGCCCTCATTTGGGAAGACAGAAAATTGGGGTGAAGGTGAGATGTTGATTCCTCCCAGTCAGGGCCAAGCTGGCCAGGAACCCAGCCATCTCACCTGCTCTGTGCTGATCTACATATTGCCAGGAAAAGACAAAGAGATGGTCCTAGTGCATATGAAACGGCAGCTTCCTTCCCTTGTAATACAAGGGTTGGAAAATGAAGCTCCATTAAAATGCCATTTCTCACCCACAGATTGGAAGCAATTAAAGACTCATGATATCTGTCAGTGAGCTATGGGGAAGCAGGCAGGGACCACACAGGGTTGGTAAGAATACAGGCAGATAACACTTAGGGAGTGGAGTTGAACAATACTGAACCATATATTTACACATCACCTATACAATTGTACAACATTTAACAGGGACATATTCTGAGTAACGCATTGTTAGGCAATATGTGAACACACTTTTAAAAGTAAGAAATACATATGCAGTTACATACTACAGCATTGTTTATAATCAAAATATTGAAAACACCTTAAATACCCATATAAAGGACAGCAGTTGAATGAGTATGGGATAGCCACACCGTGGACTACTATGCAGCTATAAAAAGTGATAAAATTATTTCAGGATATTACATTTTTAAAAATTAAGTGCAGAAGAACATAGCAGACTATCTTTTGAATACGAAAGGTAACACATGCCTTTTATTTTTGTACCTGCTGATTTTTTATTTTGCAAAAAGAAAGGGGAATAAAACAGAAATTAGTTTATTTAGTTGCCTGCAAGGAATGAATGAAAAAGGATGTGAGGGACACAATACCCTGAGTGCATCCTTTTGTACAGTACTGATGTTTCAGCTACTCAAAAAGGAAACTGAGTTGGTGAAGATGCAGGGAAACCCTACTGATTGCCAGGAGAAACAAATTAATTTATTTCAGGTGGATAATAGAACTAAGCTGAAGGGGGGAAATAATTAGCCTAAGTAACACAGCGCTTTGGCAATAAACTCTCAATTTTATGGTATGCACATGGGACTTCTAGAACTACTTTTATGTCTGGTAAGACTGGGCAAATAGGTCAGCATATTAATCCACCTAGACAAGAGCCAATGACCACCTGGGAGTCACTACTTTGCTGGTTGTGGGGAATGGCGTATACACTATATTAGTCTCCTACAGCTGCTGTGACAAGTGATCACAAACTCAGTGGCTTAGAAGAGCACAAGTATAGCATCCTACAGTTCTGGCGGTGGGGGGGGAGGGCGGTCAGACACCCAACCTGGATCACATGAGGTTAAGATGAAGATGTCAGCAGGGTTGAACTCCTTCTTGGAGGCTCCTGACACAATCCATTTCTGAAGGGTAGGAAGATCTACATTTTCTACAGTGGACATGCTTTATTTTCACATTCAGGTTTTTATTTCTATCTAAAAATGACTCCTCTCATGTGGTTTTCAGTTGTGCTAAAGAGACCAAGAAAGCATGTGCTAAATGGTCATAGGTGTGTCATCTCTGAATGGTGAGTTCTAGCCATAGTAATTTCAAGCTCTTTAATCATGTTCTGTGCTTTCCAGATGTAGGTGAAGACACAGTTGATGGCAAAAAGAAAAATTCACAAGGAGAAATAGAAACGGGGGAGAGGATAAGAAAATCAGCATCTCCCTCCACTCTGGAGATGTGGGGAAGCCTTGTGGGCCTAGTCCCTGTGCTTTGCTGTTCCACCCCAGAGAAGAATCTTCTCTACACCATCCAGTCCAGTGCACAGCTCTTAGTGATTTGGGATAAGCCATTCCTTTGCCCCACAGGGCTTAGCAGCCAGAAGGCACAGAGATTTGCAGGTGGTTTAAGCGCTTTGGGAAACATCCGCTGAGATTTCTCTCATTTGTTGCTCTTTCTAAAATCTTATTTCAATTGGAAACAGCTAGATGCCTGACTTCAAGGGAATGGTTAGGGAAATCATAATTCAGTCACAGGGTGGAATATTATCATGCGGCTCTTACAAATTGCTCTGATGGTAAGTTTTTAATGACAAGGGAAAATGCAAGCAATAAACAGTGGATGCAGGTAGATGCTGTATAATATCAATCGTGGAATAACTTCCAGAAAAGGAATGCAAGAAGCTACATTAAGCCCTAACTGATGGCAACCACCCAAAGTCCATCAACTCACAAATATCCCAGTGATATGGGCCACCACGTGGTGCCAGGTGTAGGGAGCCAGACACAGAGGCCACATATTCTGTGATTCATTGGTGTGAAATGTCCCAAAATAGACAAATCAATAGAGGTAGAAATGGGGAGACAGCTTAATGGGTAGAGAATTTTTTTGGGGGGGGAGGGTGATGAAAATGTTCTGAAATAAGCAATGATGGTTGCACAACAATGCAGAGGAACTAAAAACCACTGATTCACAGACTTTAAAAGGGTGAAGTTTATGGTATGTGAATTAAGGTGCTAATAAAGATTGTCTCTAGCAGGTAGGAGGTCTGAGTCCTACTTTCTATTTGTGTGTGTATCCATGTCTTGAACCTAATGCTTTAGTAACTGGGGGGTGGGGAGGATGAAACTAAAAAGAAATAAAGCTCCCCCAAAGGGTCTGGGTTAATAGTTGTAGCTCACAGTCTACGCAGGTTTCTGGATACCCTAACCTCTGGCCTCCTTTCTATCTAACAACCAACAGCTCCTTGGACTTTGGTGCCAATAGACTTAAGCATGATACGCATTGCTAGGTTTTTTGAGGTATGTGTGGTATGGGCAAAACTGTCAAAGTCGGGTTTCCTTCCCAGTCCATGATCCCTCTCCCTACCTTTCCTCTCTTTCTCAGCCTCTCTTCCCCTCAGCAAGGATTCATCCCCACCCCTATCCCAACCCATGCACTGTACCTTTGTCCCTACTGGCCCCTCCCTGAAGCTCCTCACTTCTCTAATTGAACCCCCTACCCCTGCCAGCCTACTCACTCCTCAAGAAAGCTCGTGGGCTCCTGCTCTTGTATCAGGCACACACACACACATGTTCGGCAAGTCTCTGCTGAGCTAGTGAGTGTCTCTCAAAGCCCAGCTTGCCCTCCTCTCCTCAACTGCCAGCTCCTCCTGACATCTCCACCCAAACAGGGTAGTGCAGTGGTAATTGCAAGGGCTTGAGCCAGTCTGCCTGGATTCTACAGTCTACCATTTCCAGGCTGCGTGACCTTCAGCAACTCACTTAACTTCTCTGAGCCTCGTATTTGAATAGAGATACTAACCCCCTGACAGTTGTTGGGAGGGCCAAATGTGTTAATACATGCCAAGTGCCCAGAATAGTGCTGGGTATGACAGGTGCTATGTATTATTCAAGTATTAAGTAGTATTAGCAGCAATTTATTCCTTCCTCTTTCTCATTAGACTATGAGCAATGAGGATAGCACCCTGAATCTCTGTTCTTCACATGTCATCCATGCACTACTGGGATTGACCTCCCTAAGGTGCTTGTGAGACAGGCACCCCTCATCCACTAAGGCAGCATAGTCTCATATGATCGCCTCATAAGATCATAAGTCTCATAAGATCGCCTACAGCACTTCTCCTCCCCATGAGGAGATGCAATGGGGTTGAACTGTGTCTCCAAAAAAAAAGGGTTATGCCCAAGTCTTAACTTCTGGTAATACGACCTTATTTGGAAGTAGGGTCTTGGCAGATGTAATTAGTTAAGGATCTCGAGATGAGATCATCCTGGATTTAGGGTGAGTGTAAATCCAAGGACTGGTGTTCTTAGAAGAAAAAGAAGCGATCTGAAACACATAGAGACAGGCAGGGAAAAAGACCATGTGACCATGTGAAGCTAGAGGTGGAGATTGGCGGGGCATTGCCATAAGCCAACAGAGGCTAAGAGCCCCCCAAAACTGCAAGAAGCAAGGAGGGATTCTTTTTGAGGGCTTTCTGAGGATGCATGGTTCTGTTTATACCCTGAATGAGATTCCTGGTCTTCAGACCACAAGAGAATGAATTTCGTCACTTCCCAGGGATTCTGCCTTATTCCATTGACTTCTATGGCCAGCACCTATGGTGCTGCACCCCCAATCATTTGCATACATGGCCCAGTGGGCATGTGCATGCATAAGTGGGCTCGCCTGGGTCTGAGAGGAAAGGCCATCACCCTGGGAGGGGAACACACGAGAGGAGAGCATGCGACAAAGTGTGGGGTAAAGAGAATGAGAAAACGCCAGAGGGAGAAAGCGGCCAGAGAAGGAGTGTTACAATTCCTAGGGACTTGGGGGGTTCACCTGTCTCCTGGGCACCCCTGGCCCTGGCCCTGCCTGACACGTCTAAGTGCTAGAACCAACAAACAACCTACGCAGACTGGTGAGCCTGATGTTTGCACTACAATTTGTTTATTTGATCATTTATCACAGCGACCATAGGAAATTAATATAGGAGATGATAAGTTACTCCCTTCCTTTTGACCCTACAGGAGTCAGAAAATCTAGCTTCACCTGCCTCTCGCCCAGGACCCTGACCCTCAAAGCTCCCCTGATGCCACCATGCTTAGGGAAAATTTAAACTAACTCTGTGGAACAATGATACAAGGCCTCCCCCCCCCAAAGCTTCAAGCTGCAACCAAGACCACTTGGAACAGGACCAGCCACCACTGCTGTGCCCTGGTACTTCCTGACCTGCAAAACCTGTGTGCCTCTTGCACCCCTTTAAGGCGGGGGGGGGGCAGGGAGTGGGGCTGGGCTGACATAATAACCATAATGCTGCCCCATCAGAACCTTCACTTGAGAAAGTCCTTGATGGGTCCCATATGCTTACTGACCTCTTGAAGCCCCTGCGTGGACCCTTTCCCACAACAGGGTCTGAGGAAATGCTCACTGCTAGCTATTTCCCTTGTGAATTACAGGAACAAGCAAACCACGTACATAGAGAGGCAGGCATTGAACCTGGCAGGACCACATGTGAAGCCAGGACAACAGATCACCTTCCCGTGAAGGTCAGCAGTTGCCCAGCTCCCCTAGGCCCACACTCAGCTAGCTGGGAATGAGGGATTAGAAGGAACGCACACAGCCAGGTCTGGCCCATCAGCCCTCAGGAGGCAGAAGAGGTCACAGGGCTCCTGAACAACTGAATCAACACTCCCACCTTGGCTGTGACCTGGGCAAGTCACAGTTGGGCTCCCAATCTGAGAAGCCTCCCCTTGGAAACTAAGTAACTGTTTCTCCTTTTGGCCACAGCCTGCCCAGGACCAATCACTGCCCTAGCAGGGTCCCTGCAAAGGCCATGTGGTAGGTCCAAAGAACTCAGTGTTTGCAATTTTTTTTTTTTTTTTGAGACTAGGTCTTGCTATTTTTGCCCATGGAACCCCAGGCTCTCGTTGCCTGGGGTACCACAGACTCAAGCAATCCCCAGTCTCAGCTTCCCAGGTAGCTGGGATGACAGGCGCGCGCCACCACGCCCAGCTATTTTTTTGGAACTAGGTCTTGTTACGGGTCCCAGGCAGGACTCGAACCGCGATCCCTAGCCCCTGCCACTTCATAGGCTGAAGCTTACAGGCACAAGCCACCGTGCCCAGCCTAGTGTTTGCAATTTCTTAAACGCCCATTCAGAGGCCAGCTCACAGGCCCAGCTCAGAGAGCATCCAAAGGAAGGACAGAGAGCATGGCATAGCAGGGCAGCAGGGTGGGGGTGGGGATGGGGGGTGGAAGGGCTACCCAGCAGGTGCCAGGTTTTTTGGGAAATAAATCACCTCCCAGCCCCTTGGGAAAGGTGTTCATCATCAGTGTGGCTTCACCAGTCACCTGGGTTTCAGATGCCACCACAGGCCAGTCTCAGCACACAGCGTGCTTATTGGAAAATCACTCACACAGTTAGAGCTCCCTTTGGGAGGGTTTTCTTTTTTTTATTATTATTATTATAAAGTTTATTCCAGTTGACAATTCAGGCCATAGACATGTACATGAAAATTCCATAAAAGGGATGACTATGTGGGGGATTAGGAGGGGTGGAGATGGGAGGGAGTGGTCAGGGAGGGAAGGTGATGGGTGGTCCCCAGGGAATACAAAGATGTGAAACACATATATAAAAAAATAAATAAATTAAGAAAAAAAAGGAATCAGTACAATTTCTACGCTGGGGAGAAGCAGCTCTCCTGCCTGCCCGGCACTGTGCAGATGGCTCTCTTTTCCTTTCTCCATTCCCTAATAACCCTGTCCTTTTTTTCCTTTAATTTGCATATATATATGTATATTTATATTTATATTACATTATTGCATTATTGTGTACCCCGGGGCTTTCTGACTTCACTAACACTTGTTAACCATCCTGATCTTTTGTGCTCTTCACCTCCCCCACTTTCTTCCCCCTCCTCCTCTCTCGCTCCATGGTTCAGTCCCATTGGTTGTTTTCATTCTTTCTTATTCGTTTGTTTGTTTTACGCTATATCCATCATATAAGTGTTTTCTGTGTGAGACATCAGGGTTTCCCAGCAATGGGTCCATTCCACCCTGACAGTGGAGCACATAAGTGTGGCGGCCATGACTATTCATCCAGGTACAACCAAGGTCTTGGGAAGGGAAACAGGAGGCCAGCTCTGAGCTTCCCATCTCATAGGCCCTTGTCCAGGAGGGAGAGGAGGTCCTTGAGCCCCAGAGGGAGACAGCTCCAAGGAAGAGGCTTCCGAGAAGGTCCTGCGCCACAGGGTCCCTGTAAGGGTGGCAGGGCCTGTTGTGTAAGCTGGAGCTCAGCAACAGCGTCAAAGTCCCACCTCCGGCAGAAACATCCGGGGGATCTGCGAGACTCCAAAGCAGTCAGGAGCTGCTTTGCCAGACTTCCTGATTCCTCCCAGGTGGGCTGCATGGAGGCCAGGGCTGTGTGCCAGTGAGGAGCAAGAAGGCCTAGTCCCAGGGGGACTCACCTATGGGGGTCTCTATAGTAGACTCTAGGAAGGACCCTATAGGAGTCCTTAAGGTGGAACCTATGGGGGTACCTATAGAGGAGTCTAGGGGGCCCTATGGAGGTGCCTATGGTGAACCCATGGAGGATCCCATAAGGGTTCCCATGGAGGTCACTCTGGGGGAATCTATGGAGGACCCTATGGAGGACTCTACAGAGATTCCTATGGTGAAACTTATGGAGGCTCCCATGGGGATCCCTCCGGAAGTTCCTATGGTAGAACCTAGGGATAGACCCTCCCATCCCCATGCTGGAGGGGCAAGACAAGATGGCCCCTCCCCTAGGATGCCAGCCCCATAGTGGAAATGGGGGGGGGAGACAGTCAGATGGTCACCTTGGTCAGCCCTCAGATGTGTCTCTACAACAACACTCCTACCTTCTGGATCTCGATTTTCTCATGCACAAACAGAGCTAACGCCAGTTACCTGACAGAGTAAAGTTTTTTAAACCCAGTCTTTTGAACACATGCTCCGGTGCTGTTATAGAGATTCTCTGGCGACATGCTCACAGCATTCCTAGAATTATTAGCACCACGGATGAGGAAACCGAGTCCAGGAAACTGAAGTGACACAGATGCCAATTCAGACTCCAAAGTGTCTGCAGGTAACCACTGGCTGACACTGCCTGGTATGTAGGAGACATAAGAGGTGGCTGCTATTGTTATTATTTTTCGTTTTTCCACAAATAACACTTGTCTTTGGAAGCACAGCTTTGGTCTTTAAGGATTGCTGGAATCATCTTAAAAGTTGAGCCAGGTCCATGTGTTCACATGAGGATGGCAGCCCTGTAGCCACCAGGCCCCCACTGAGCACCTCATCGCCTTAAACCTCCTACAGCCTCCAATTACAGCCACACAAGACCAGGCACTCCCGCTGACCCGTCACTAGGAGGAGGCAACACACTGGATCTAGATTACTGGCCATTTTAGGAAGGAGAAAGAGCACTGGGTTTGGAGAAACTATTTATTGACCACTCCCAGTGGACCCAGTCCTTAGTAAATACTGGGCCTACACCAAGTCATTTAGTCCTCCTCGCAATCTGTGTGGAGCAAGTCTCTCCATTTTAGAGCTGGGCCACTAAGGCCCAGAGAGGTTAAGTCACCCTCCCAAGGTCACACAGCTAGTAGACAGAAGAGGTAGGGCTAGACCTCAGTTGGATTCAGTGTTAAGTCACAGAAGTCCTGTTCTATGTGAAGTCCTATGTGGAGAAACACAGATAAAGCTCTTCCTAGGATAAGGTGAAGCTGCGTTAGGGACCAAGGATCTCACTTCTGTGCTCAGCCCCCCAGCCTGGCACCTGTGTTCTAACAGCCAGATCTGCCAATTAAGAACAAGCTTTGGGGCAAGTTCTTCCACAATACGGGGGGTGATGATAACCAGAACCTCTGCAAGGGGCTGTGACGAGGACAGAATGAGATGATTCAAGCCCTGGCCAGGATTGGGCCCACGGGAGTGATCAATAAATAGTGGCTTTGGTGCCACTGTTGTTTTGCAGACTTTGAGGATACAGGGATGAGAGGGGGGGCATGAGCACACATATCACCGACTCAGAGAATAAACCCAAAGTAAGGAACTGTTCACTCCTCTCTCACCTCACCATTGGGGAGCAGCATACTCAAGCTGCCCACTTTGCCTGAGAATCGCTTTGCAAGGAGACCACCCCTCTAAGTTCCTAAGAGTTACTGGGATTGGTGGGTTGGTGAAGGGGAGGGTGAGGAGAGTAGGACTTCTGTGACTAAACACTGACTCCAACTGAGGTCTAGCCCTAGCTCTTCTATCTACTAGCTGTGTGACCTTGGGAGGGTGACTAAACCTCTCTGGGTCTCAGTGGCCCAGCTCTAAAATAGGAAGACACTTGCTCCACACAGATTGCTAGAAGGACTAAACGACTCGGTGCAGGCTCAGTACTTACTAATAAGCACCCTGGCTGGTACAGAAGGAGCAGAAAAGCTGGAGATGTCCATTAGTATCCATGCTAGAGATAACTAGAAGACTCCCTTGACCCCTCCATGATGGCTTCTTATTATCATTGCTACCCTCGTGCTCTTGGAACTTCTCCCATTTTGCCACACTGTTATTTAAACACACATCCAACAGCCAAAGGATCTTCCAGGCCCCAAATCCAAATGCAGAGTCTGCAGAAAACACTGGGCAGGAGTGGCCTGAACTCAGGCAGCATGGGGAGGGCTGAGGATCTGACTGCCAAGGCCTGGCAGTCCACGTTTCTTCTCCATCGCTCAAGTTCAGGGTGAAAGGGTCTAGTGGCTAACAGGGGAGGTTCTGGCCCAGATCCACCATTTGCCTGCTGCGTGACCTTGAGCAGGCAGAAACTTCTCTGAGGCTCAGTTTGCTCATCTTTCAGTGAAAGATGCGTAGCAATTATTTAGGGATTCAAAGTGAAGCAGAAGAAGCGCTTAGCCAGGGGTCCTGCCTGGAACAATTCCTAGTGGATTTAATGGTCACCATTTCCCTCACCATGGCTCAGTCAGGTGTGATTGTGCCTGTGTGTGTGTGGGGGGGGGAGTTTATTCTTTCTCCACTCCCTTCTCATTCAACACAATGCACACATCCATTGGACAAATCCAGCCACTGTGTCACACACATCTCAATCCACACCCCATTGACAGAACCTGGTGCCCCAACAGCTGCCTGAAGTGCTCCAACAGCAAGAAAGGCCCAGGGAGCAGGGAGGGAAGGGGGAGGGACCGAGCCAGCCTCTGCCACCCACAACCAGACTCTGCAAACCCTCTCGGCAAGTTCAGGACTCATGCCGTTGTTTCTCCTTCCCATGTTTCCTCTAACACAGTAAAAAGGGCATTATAGATATTAAATTGCAAAAGGAAACATTGCCAATACAGGACCACAGACATACACTTTCTTGCTGTTTCTGTGCTCCTCCTTATGAAGAGACCTCAATATTCTGAAAGGGCAGCAACTTGGCCAAAATCTTATGAATTTGAGACATCAGATTGTGAACTGGAAAGGACGTAATTTGCTAAGAGGCTGACGGCTGGATTCTAAAAGGAATGGAATGAACCAACAGGGTCCCAAGTCACTGTGTGGACAATGGGAAAAGATCTGGCGGGACAGGCCAATGGCTGACATTCATCGCTCCTGGGGTTGGATGCAGTTGAGGAGGAAGGGCTGTCCTGCAAATATCAACTATGACCTGACTCTTTGGGCAGCTACAGTGCTCACAAGTATAAAGAAAGTCAAAATGGATCACACTTGACCTAGCTGGAACCTACCCAGATTCTTTCCCCCCTTTATAATGACAAAATATATTGGTAGAGATACCTGGAAACAATGGGGAAAAAAATGCTGTTTCTGCTTAAACTCTACCCACTATTTAGCATCTTTGATGTATCTCGTCTCTGGCTATTATGATGATGTCACGTTTCAAGGGTGATTTTTCTCTTCCCTTATTACTTCTACATTTATTAATGGGTTCTTTTCCTTGAGAAAGAGTTGTCACTTTTCCTTCACTTTTTAATTTATTCAGTCTTTATGTAACTGCATTCGAATGGATTCATGGATACCCATTGCATCTCTTTGGCCATAGTCAACTCCAGATAGCTGATGTGCAAATAGGATGTTTTTACTTTGTGGTACCACAAGATACCCCAAACTCATCCCACACCTTCCCAGCCCTAGACTTGGAATAAGTCATTCCTACAGAGTCCTGGTTCCTTTAATTTGGAGAATAGTATTTAAAAGCTAAGATCTGGGTCCTAGAGGTACCCATTTTTCTTGGGTTGTCCCTGCCTCTAGCCCTTCTTTATGGACAGAGCAAAAAACTAATAAATGTATACTAACACACACACGCACCTCTATATTTATTTAGGTGTTTGTATGTAAATACGTATTTTTTCTTAAGGAGTTTATACCTCTGACTAAACCAGAAGTACTAGTGGGTCACTAGACTACAGGGTTGAGTCCATTTTTCTGCTTTCCTTACTTGTAACTTTTTCTAAGTCAGAGCCTGGCTTTTGCTATCTAATTTTTTTCAACTCCAGTGTATAAATGAAGTAGTTGCAGAATTCCTAACTCATATTGTTTCGAGAGAAAAACCTGCCAACTGGAGTGCAGTGTTTGTGTACTGACTTAGTTTTGGACTGATGTCAAAACATTTTTCAAAATGACTTTGATCAGCTGCTTTCTTCTTCCGTCCCATTCAGTGTGGTTCTGTGAGCCATTTGTAATATAGTTAGATTCCCTCGTCTTCATTTGTCTCCATCCACAGTCCATCTATTCCTCCCCCCCATTGTTTGATTTTTTAAAATGTCTATATAGTAGACTTTACTCTGTAGTGTACACATTTTTTTTTTTTTGAGAATAGGTCTCACTAAGTTGCCCGGGGTTGTCCCAATCCTGCGAACTCAAACAATCCCCAGCCTCAGCCTCACAGATAGCTGGGATTACAGGCACCCGCCACCACACCTGGATGCTTCTTCAAGAACTAGGTCTTGCTATGTTGCCTGAAGTAGTCTTGAACCCATGAGCTCAAGCAATCCCAGGCCTCTTGCCTCCCAGTGCCTGGATTATAGGCGCATGCCACCATGCCCTGCTGTAGTGTATAGATTTTGACAAAGTCACAGGTATAAGTCCATCATGCCAATTCCATGAAAAAACATTTCCCAGATCTTTTGTCCATGTTGAGCTTTTTGTGCATCCTTAATACAAGGCCTTTGTTAGAAATGTGATTAGAAAATATTTTCTTCTCCAAATTGGTGGC
This sequence comes from Uropsilus gracilis, assembly GCA_004024945.1. Lineage (NCBI taxonomy): Eukaryota > Metazoa > Chordata > Mammalia > Eulipotyphla > Talpidae > Uropsilus > Uropsilus gracilis. The sequence goes on along the minus strand of PVHY01006889.1, from coordinate 32,171 downwards.
TTATCTTTTCATTCTCCCAAAGTATCTTGTGCAGAGTGAAAGTTTTTCATCTTGATAAATTCTAATTTGTCCGTCTTTTCTTTCACAGACCACACTTTTGGTGTCACATCGAAATACTGGATCTCCCCTAAGGTCATATACATACATTGTCACAGATGCATTCTCCTAGAAGTTTGATGGTTTCGTATTTTACTTTTCAGTCTATGATCCACTTTGAATTAGCTTTCATTGTATGGTTCAGGTTGGGATTTATTGGCTTGCACACAGATGTCCAAATGTTCCAGCACCATTTTTTGAAAGGACTATGCTTTCGCCACTGAATTACCTTTGCACTGTTATCAAAAGTCAGTTTAGTATATTATTGTGAGTTTATTTTTGGAGTCTATTCTAGTCCAATGATCTATATGCCCATTTTTCCACTAGCACTGCACTATCCTGCTTCCTTATAGCTTTACAGTGTGTCTTGAAATCAGTTTTCCAATTTGTCAGTTGTCAGTTTCAAAGTTATTTTCCCTCCTCTTCGTCTTTCCATTTAAAAAAATTAGAATGAGCTTGTAAATACCTACAAAAATGCCTACTAGGAATAGAACTGCGATTGCACTTAATCTAGTCCAATCAGAGAGACTTGACATCTTAAAATTGAGTCTTCCTATCTATAAATACCAGCAGCACTCCATTTATTTACATCTCTTTTCTGGTTTGTAATTTTCACCACATATATATTGCACCTATTTTGTTATTTATACCTTATCATTTTGGGACAATTCTCTAAAGTATACTATTATTAATTTTGAATTCTAGCTGTTGATTGCTAACCTACAAAATATGACTGGTTTTGTACTTGATTTTGTATGCTGAATCATTCTTATACTCACTAAACTCACTTTTCAGTTCTAGGAGTATAATTTTCTGTATACATTATCAGTCTTTGTAAATAAATCATTTTATTCTTTTCAGATCTGTATACCTTTCATTTCTTTCCACTGAATAAGTCTACTGACTACAACTCCCAGTATGTTACTGGGTAGGGTGGCTAAGGGGAGACATCTTTGCCTTATTTAGTCTTACAGGAAATAGTCTGAAATGAAACGAAATCATTTTTCATCATTCATATGTAGTCACAGAATTTTGTAGATGCTCTTCCTATCAGGTTAAAGATGATTTCTACTTTTGATGAGAGCTTTTATCATGAATGGACACTGAATTTTATTAAATGCTTTTCTAAACATGTAGTCTTTTCCCTTCAGTCTGGGCATGACATTAATTTTCTGAGCCAGTCTCAGAATTCCTTGGGCTAATCACTTGGTCATGGAATGCATTCATTTATAGACTGGGGGAGGGGAGGTGATCTGCTAATTTTTGTTGAGGAGTTTTGCATCTATGTTCACAAAGGATCGAGGTCAGTAGTTTTCTTAGAATGTGTTTGTTTGGTCTTTGTGTTACATAATGCAGGACTTCAGAATGAGGAAGTTGCTCTCATTTTTTTTTTTTATTTTTAGGAAAAAATAGCATAATATTTCTTCCTTAAATGCTTCAAAGAGCTCATTAGTGAAAGCATCTGGGTCTGAGCTTTGAGTCGGATGGTTTTTAACTATAAATCCAATTTCCTTGACACAATTTCATGTTACCTATTTTTCTTCCTTGAGTGTTAGTAGTTTGTGCCTTTCAGGAAATTGGCCCATTCATCTGAGTTGTAGAACTTAAAGACAGAGATTTATCTGTAAAATGTTGTATTATCTACGCATTTTTTTGAACTGTCAGAGATTTTATAAATATTAAGACAATATTTTTGTTATCCTCATTGGAACTACCTAAAATCACAAGCATGGATTAAAATACTCCAAGAAATCCTCATTAAATAAGTCCTATATAGTGGCCACACCCTTGACCCCACCAAGCAAAAGCAGAAGGCAGCCTTGGAAAGATTGTTGGGCTGTGTCCCTCTCCCAGTCAAACTGTTTGGGGGATGCCTGGAGCCACCTTCTGCAGACAAGGCCAAGGTGCTTGACAGTGAAGGACACTGCAGAGACCTCCTAGTGACCTCAGCCAGGCCTGTCCCTCTGGTCTCAGTCTCCCTGTGTATAAAATGGGAGAGCTGAACCTGGCATCATGTGTATAGACTGACCCCTCCATCAGGGAGGAGCTGAGAGTGGTACCCAATAGCCACAGGGCGCCTATGATGAACAAACCTCACTACCAACCCAGATGCCACTCATCTCCCTTCTGCATGAAGACAGGTGTCTCTGAGGGAGAGAAAGGGAATGGTGGCTAAGGTCACAATCCCAGGCGAGCCACTAAGACTTCTCAGCAGGACTAATTTCTCCAGCATAGATGCTGGCTCTCTGCTGTGTTCAGGCCTAGAAGCAAAGGAAACAGAGGCCAAAGCCCTGGCTCAGGGCACACAGCCACTCCTTTATTCAAGAAATTTTTCCCGAACACCTCCACATGTTGGCCACTGTCTGGGGCATGGGGGTGCCCTGTGTTGAGAACACTCAGTCTCCTCCATGATGTGGGAGAAGAGCTAGTCATTAAATAAAGACTCCAGCTGAGGAGCTCCCTGTGCTGTTCGAGGGTTCACAGATGAACATGGGGTCTCTTGCTCCCTAGGAGGTGCCAGCCACGGGGTGCTGGCTCAGTCTAGGAGGATGGTTGGGGAAACAGATGTTGGCAAAAGCCAGTCCTCGGAGGGGGTCCCCGATAACTTTCTAAGGAAGCTGGCACACAGCGTGGACTCCAGGAGGGGCCAAGTGCACTTGACAGACATAACAAAATGTCACCTCAGTTAAAAAAAAAAAAAAAAAAAAAAACCAATGACAATTACCCAAAAAATAGCCACTCCTTCGAGAGATGCATCCCACATCAGACATGCCACAGTCTACCCTGGAGCCACAAGCAGCACAGAGGTGACTCCAAGAGTGTGAGATTCCTGGAAAGAGAAAGCAGCTCCAAGGAACCCCAGCCTGAACATCAGCAACAATACAGGCTGTCCGCTCTGGGATGGTGTGCTGGCACTGGGCAGGTATCCATGGGGTTCACAGCCTTGATGATTTCTCTGAAGGCTGTACGTCCATCATTCCCTCACTCTGAACTCTTGATATTTGGTCACACAGGGGCACTAAGGAGGTGGCAGAACAAAGCACATGATCTTTGGAGGGCCTAAAGGATTAGGATCCAGATTCCTATGTGATCCTGAGCAAGTTACTGCACCTCTCTGAGCTTCAATGCATATTAGCAGGGAGGGTTCAATAAGAATGTAACTAAGTATTTAGCACAGAGCTTGATTCATAATAACTGGCTAATGGGGGGGGGTGAGTAAAAAAAACTGGCTAATAAGAGGCAACTGCTATTATCATCATGATTTTTATCAGCATGATGTCAATCTCCACTGTCTTTAAAGAAACAAAGTCTTAGGATCTATTCTTCAGTGGGCTTTGAAGTTGAAGGGCAGGTGCAAAGGGAGAAGAGGTCTAAATGCTGAAGGGTCAGTCAGCACTTACCCTGAGGGTGGGAGAAGTCTTCATTCCCCAGGAGCCTTCAGAAAAAACAGACACCACCTGACCTCCTCCTGAAAGCCTTTGCTTTCCCCAGGGATAACCTGCCCCTCCCAGGACTCGCAGGGACCCAGGGGGCTAAGTGAGAAGCGGGAAGCCAGGGAAAGGCAGCATTTTCACCCTGGAAAAGCGGCACAGCAGCAAGAAGCCCTATTTACAAATAAAGCCTGTTCTTGGCTCCTCCACCCACACAGCCCAGCCCCTTTATTCTGTTTCAATGTGCCTAATTCCACTGAAAGTGCATTGGCAATAAACGGAATTAATCAGTCCTGGAGACCCATGTGAATGTAGGCAGGTGTTAGCATATCCCAGGGACCTTGAAAGGGAAAATAAAATAGTGGCAGGGAATATAAAATGCTTTACTGCAGTGGGGACCGAAGATGGAATGGACTTTACAGAAGGCAGGCATTTTATGAGCAAATAAAGCCTTTGATTGCCTGCAACAAAGAGGTGAACTAAAGTGACTGGGAAACTTCCATGGAATATTTTTCCTCTGCCTTGTTTCAAAATGGAATTCGTTTTATTGTTGCTATTTTCATGATTATAAAAGTAATAGTTGCTCCATCCGGAAACAGCATAAGGATGTAAAGAACAAAGTGAAAATCATCCATAATCTTAGTACCTCAAGAAAGCCACCGTTGACATTTTGGTGGATGTGGTTTAGCTGTTTCTCTGTGCATATTTTTACATACATATGCAACACTATTGAATTAGATGAGCAGTTTTGCAGCCTGTGTTTCCCACTTAATAACCTACCATGGGCATCCTTCCATAGTAATAACAGCAGAGATCTTGCATCATCTTCTCAAGCCTGTAGAGCGCTGGGTGAGTCATATGCCCTGTGTGATCTGGCTCAACACACTTGCCCACTTCAGGGACTTTACATTTGCTGGTCTTTCTGTTTGAAACTCTCATTTCCTCCTTCGGATATTTTTCTTCTTTTTTCAAATTCCAACAGAAATGTCTCCTAGTCCAGGAAGTCTTCCCAGATAACCAAGACCAAGGATGAACTCCCTTACTGTGCACTCACTTGGCTATGTTCTTTGCCATCTTGGTATCTATCCCAATTTTAATTCAATAAAGTTTCCTGGCTTTCTGAAGTCTGATGACCAGGTGAAAACATGATCGAGTCTGCTGAAGCCCAGTCATCTAAGAAAGATAGCCTAGTGGGCTAAAAAAGCAACTGTTCCTAGAAACAACTAGACTCAGTTTACTGGTCTGCAGCCCAGTTTCTCCTTGCATCTACATCATTCTATCTTATGTCACATCAGGCCATGTACTACCATGAGTGATAGCCCACCCGGATCACCACAGCATGGTGGTGAGTACTGCTATTAGGGGTACTCAGCTTTTGGACATGAATCTGCCGAGTCAGCACTAGTACCAATAAGCCTGCTTCTTGCCAACCCTTGTGTCCTCGTTCCCTGATTGCCTGGGCCAGGAACATCCTTGTTTCCTGATTGCCAGCCTCCAGAGTTGGAACAATGGCCGGGGACGGCTCTCGTTCCCTGATTGCCATGGCCAGGTATGGCTCTTGTTTCCCTGATTGCCTGCTTTCATTCCCACATATTCCAAGAGAATATGTCTGTCCTGCCCAGCTTAGAAGGCACAGGTCAGGCCCAGTGCCCAGCACACAGGAGTGATCAGCACACACTCACTGACTAAGCAGCAGGAAGGGAAGGAGGGGCAGCATGGACATCGCTGTGATGCCCACACCCTTTCTTCTATACCAAAGAGGGGCCTGCCAGAGGGTGGCTGTGGGCATTGATCTCCTTGTGGGAATGGGAACCTCTAAGTGAAGGAGAATGCCAGAGCAACTGCAGCTCTCTGGCCAGGACAACGTGCAGACTTAGGAGAAAGTCTTGCAGGTCATCTAATCCAAGTGCTCAATTGCTCACTGTCTGAGGAGGGTGAGCCAGACCCAGAGAGGGGAGGAATATCCCGCCCTCACTCAGCTCATGAGTGCCAGGACCTAGGGCTCCTGCCCTCCCCAGGCAAGGTAACCCCTGTCTGAGGGCCTGGGTTCAAATACAAGCTCTGATACGAGAAATAATTTGCCCTTTAGTAAAATAAGCCTCAGCTTCCTTAGCTGTAAAATAGAGATAAAACACCTATATTTTGGAAGGCAGTGGGCACAGTGATTAATACATGAACTTAGAGTGCCCGTGAGGGCCTGTTCAAACCCCTGTCGTAGCACTTCTCAGCTGGGTGACTCTGGGCAAGGTACTTAGCATCGTTCCTGACTCTGCCACCAGTAGCGTCAGGGAGAAGAACACTCCTTTTCCACAGGTTGTTGCAAAAATTAGGTAAAATAGCAGATGTGAAGGATTGAGCACAATCTCAGACAAACTAAATGCTTAATGAGTGGTTAACAAGATAAGAGCTAATACCAATCAGATGGGGGCAGATGTTAAGAGAGACGCCACTTATGGCATCACCAAACATTCTCTCTCAACAAGACTGAAGGAAAATTGCTCCCAGGTCTCAGAAAAAGGAACAGCTGAGCCCCTGAAACAAAGCTGGTCTGTTTTCCTCCTACAGATGTTACTGAACAGCTTCTCTCTTTGCATGGGCTTCCAGGGAGCTCAGAGCCAAATCCGTATCCTTTGTGTGGCTGGGTTTGCAACCCCACACAGCAGTCGTTCTGGGAAGACCCTCACCCTAGCTTCTTTTTTCCTCCACCGCCATTTATTTCCCCCAAATTTCCCCATGTGTTCATTTAAAAAACATCTTAACTGTGCCTAAAAACAGCCTTCAACCTTTTTTGAATTTTTGTTGGGGGGGGGGGGGGGAGAAACAGTTACAACTGCATACAGACGAAGTGCAATGGGGTAGGCTGGGCTGGACAGTATCCTAAGAGAGAAAAAGGATTTCAGTGGGGAAAGAGGTCAATTCTGAATTACACCTGTAGCAAGTTTACCAGTGTGGACCAGTGTTAGTTTCTCAGTCTTGACAAAGACACTGTGGTCATGTAAGAAGTAAATACTAGAGGTAACTGGATGAAGGACAGAAGGGAACACTCTCGAAGATTATTTCAAAATAACACATTATTAAACCAAATCTGCAGAGAAAAATGCTATGTCCCAATAAAGTGTTATCTTCAAGGCTGAGGGCACAGGACACAGCCTGACCCAGAGCAAAGCAGTGTCCACTAAGCCCACTAGCACCTGTGTGCCTCTGTTACCTGCCTGCTGGCTGGGCTGCCAGCATAGGCAGCCTCGAACCCGAATCCTGGCTCCAGGATGGGAATCCCCTTCAGCTTCTTACTGGCTGCAAGACCTCTGAGTCCCAGTGCTCCTATAAGACGGGCTAGCAGAAGGACCTGCTTTCACAGGTGCTATGACAACTCTTATTCCTCATAGTTTCAAGGCTGGACAGCTGAGAAACTACAGACTTTTCATTATGTCTTCAAATGACAGACAGAGGGCCAGAAGGCTCCCTGGACACAGGCGCAGATCCCACCTACAAGTCCCTAATCACCTCCCAAACACCATCTCCAATACCATCTAACAAACCCCACAATTCAAGTTTCAACTTAAGAATAGGGGGGCTGCACCCCAAGTTCGGTTCATGACACAGACAGTAAGTTCACCTTGTGATGAATGCCACCGTGACTTCCTTCCTTTCACTTTTGAACTAATTCTGAGAAAGAAATGTTTGCTTCAGTGACCCTGGGGAAGAAAAGGCAGCTCCGGCAGGTAGAAGGGCTTTTGCAAGGTCACGTGGTTAGCAAAGCCAAGCCAGAGTGGTTGGGCGGTGAGGCCGGTCTTCCTGACCCCAAACCCTGAATTCAAGCCATTACACTGCATTCCAGAGAGCCAGGCGGATCCCTGGGCCCTCTGCCACTCCAGGTGCCAGGCCCTCTGCCACTCCAGATGTCTGCCCTAGCAGACAGAAGGTGCAGCATTCAAAGCCCTTGGCTAGAAAGACTCAAGCTCAACCTCATGCTTCATCTCCAGCCTCACATGCAGTATTGCCCCCAGTCACCCATAATCCTGTCCTTCAGGGATGCCCCTTTTTCCCCCAGCCCCTTTACCACTGCGACCTCCCTCATCCTACAAGGCCTGGATCAAATGCACCCGAGGCCATTGGTCACTGCCTCCTGTCATCTTGGCATCCCAGCCCCAGAGTTAGTGCAAACACAGGTTGTCCTTTTATCAGGTGATCTGGGTCCTGGTCCAGTGTCCTTGTGGGCAGCACCCTCACCATCCCCCCCCACCCCCACAAAGCTCTGAGTAAGTTGCTGGCCCTGCCTGGCAGACAGTACAATGTGGGTGTTCAGACAGAGGCTTTGGATTTCAGGCTGCTTGGGCCCCAGTCCTGCTCTGCCACCCGTGGGTGTGTGACAATGGGCAAATCTGTTCAAGCTCCCTAGGCCTCAGTCCCCCACTGGAAAGGGTGGGTGATAACCAGTCAGCCCACGGGGTAGCGTGAGGATTCAGAGTCGACAGTTGTGAAGTCGATTATGACAGCCAAGCCCACAGTTAACTGTCTTTTTTTTTTTTTTTTTTTTTTTTTTTGAGACTAGGTCTCGCTATTTTTGCCCGTGGAAACCCAGGTTCTCATTGGCCCGGGGTACCACAGACTCAAGCAATCCCCAGCCTCAGCTTCCCAGGTAGCTGGGATTACAGGCGCACGCCACCACGCCCAGCTATTTTTTTGGAACTAGGTCTCGCTACAGGCCCCACGTGGGACTCGAACCGCGATCCCTGGCCCTGGCCGCTTCATAGGCTGAAGCTTACAGGCATATGCCACTGTGCCTGGCCTCCACACTTAACTGTCTTTTTTTTTTTTTTTTTTTAAACTATACAGTTTACTTCCAGTTAACTGTCTTTAAAATCCGAGTTCACATTATTGGTGTTGCCCCAGATGGAAGGCCAGCCCTGCAGCCCAGTGCAAACCCAAGCCAGTTCTCGGTTTTCTCTCCTCTTCCCTCTCCCTGCACCATCTAAACCCTCAAGTCAAGGCCATCACAGGCCATCAGCAGTGTTTGCAAAACAGCAGCCATGAAGAGCTGGGCTGGCCGGCTGCCCAGCATCACGTGGGAGGCTGCCCTCACTGAGGAGAGCTAGGAGAGCTAGGGGGAGGGGTAGCAGGGCAGGGGGGCTTCTGCTGCTCACTCTGAGCTGTAAATTAGAGGCCTGTGCAGGGAGGGCTTCCCCTGTGGGGTGCTGCAAGCACGGCTGGAAGACCATTGGAAATCATCTGTAAAGAGTTCCACAAGCCCAGCGCCACCCACCCTTACCTCTATGCCTACAGGCTTAGCACCTCATGCCCTCTGTGGGAGTCAGGCTCCTTACCTTGAGCCCGCTGCTCTCTGCTTCAGAGTCCGGGTCCACACCTGTGATGTAAATGCCCAGGCCGTACTCAGCTCCCCCTCGGATGGTGAGGCCTAGGGACCGTCCATCTCCCAGCACCAGGTTCACCTGCAAGAGGGAGAAGAGATGGCATCTGAGAGCCTGGAGGAAGACTTCAGGGGGCAGCAGGCTGATGAATCCCACCCTGAAAAGCAAAGAGACTTGGGCCTGCAAGAGCTTCTGGAACATTCTGCCCCAGATCTGACTTATTGACTCCCATGGGGTGGAACAAGCTGTGCAGGTGAGGACAAGCACAGGTATTCTATATGATCACTGACCAAGGGTCCCCTCTGAGCCAGGCCAGAGCCCCCTGGGGCCCCTGATGCTGCTGAAATGACACCATCACAGCCCACTCCTGCTGCCTTTGCACTGTCACCAGGCTGACCCAGGGCACAGCATCACTGCCGTGACCACACACAGCAACTTCAAACAGCACCAGCTTATTATCTGAGGGTTCTGGAGGTCAGAGTCCAAAGTGGGTCAACTGCAGTCCATCCCAAGGTGCCCATGGTGAGCCTGCCATTGCCCTCCCCAGCTTCGAGAGGCCATCTGCCTTCTTTGGCCTGTGGCCTCTTTCTCCATCATCAGAGCCACAGCAGATCCTCTTCTAGCCGTATCATCTCTTCCTGATGCGAATCATCCTGCCTCCTTCCTCAAAGGGCACCTGGATGACTCTGAGCCCCTGGTTGATCCAGGAGAACCTTCCCACCTCACAAGCCTTAATGGACTCTTACTCGGGAAGTCCCTTCTTTCATGGAAGGTGACAGGTAAGTTACAGGCTCCATGGAGGAGGCGACAGCTGTCATGGAGAGTCATTCTTGTCCCCCATGAGGTGACACAGGCATATGTTATAAACCTCCCTCAGGGAAGTGTTGGCCTCAGGACCATTCCTGGGAGCCTAGCCTCAGGCAGAGCCTCTGAGAAACATGACTGCCAAGCCCCAAAGACTGAGTCAGGAAGCCCCGCACAGTGGCACACGTGCCTGTAAGTGACAGCTTATGGAGTTGCAGCTGGGTCTGGGGATCACGGTTCGAGTTCCACCTGGGGTAACAATGAGACCTAGTCCCAAAAATATAGCTGCATGTGGTGGCATGTGCCTGTAATCCCAGCTATCTGGGAAGCTGAGGCTGGGTATCGCTTGAGTTTGTGCTACCCTGGGCAGCGTGAGCCTGCGGTTCCACAGACAAAAACAGCGAGACCTAGTCTCATAAAAAAAAAAAAAAGACTGAGCCAGTAGAGGTGAGGGGGGCAAGGGTGCGGGCACAACAGACGGGCGCTCAGAACCGCACAAACAGGCTCCTCCGCAACCAGTCCCGGTGCTGTTTGGCTGGAGTGTGAAGGGGAGAGTGGGAGGGGTGAGCTTGGCCGTTAAGGGGTGTGAGTCAGGCCCAGTAGTCAGAGCTTTCTGCAGGCAAGACTGACAGACTTGGGTTTTAGTAAGACAACAGGGAGGGGGAACAGCAGAGGGAGCAACTTCTGATACTTCCAGAGAGGCTGCAGGGGGAGGAGGAGTGGTGGCAAAGCCACCAGAGGTGAGTGGGCTGCTCAAGTCTCAAACCCCCTCTGTGCCCAACTGCATGGACCTCCCTTCACTACTCTGTGCCCCTGGGCTAGAACATGCCAGGCCAGGCCTGGAGTCTACACACCAAGGCTCAGTGACCTGGAGTCAGTTCACCCTGACTTGATCCCTCTAGCTCCAGGGCAGAAGATGAGGCAGGGAGGCGGTGGGGAGAGGAGTCCAGGAGCACACAGATGGCTGGGGCTCTCCGACAGCCCTCTTTGAATACCAAGGCTGGAAAGAGAGCCCCCACCAGCCTGCCGCCTCCCCATAAATCCTTTACATGAGAATAAAATGGAGTCTTTATCACAGAACTGTAATAACAGTCCTATCAACCAAGGGTAATCGGACTCCATCCCTCGCTGGAAATTCAACCAGCGTTTGGCAGGACACAGAATTCATCTGTGAAAGGACGCTACGCTATGCACGCAGTCTGGCCCTGAGAAAGGAGTCCCACCCCCACCCCCAGCATTACGGTGATACTTGTAACAACTCACAGAGTGAATTACTAGCCTTAAAGAGCAGGAAATCCTGTCACAGGGATTACCTTGAGGACATTGGGCTGAATGACATGGGCCAGTCACAGAAAGATTAAGAAGGGTCTTTCCACTCACAGGAGGCCACTTGAGGGTCATCATATTTAGATAGAAAACAGAGTGGGGGGGGTGCCACGAACAAGGAATTGTTATTTCATGCCTTTCGGTTTGGGGCCAGATGCAAAGAGCTGTGGAGATGGTTGCACAGCAAAATGAAAGTGCTTTCTCACCAGACACTTAAAAATGGTGAAGATGGTCGATTTTATGTGATGGGCATTTTGCTGTTATTGAAGCCAAAAAAAAAAAAAAAAAACAAAAACCTTTGAAGAATTTCATTCTGCCACCCCACCCCTCCCTCCTAAACCATTTCTTTAGGTTTTCGAGCTGGGAGGGCTATGGGGAATGGGCCCAACCCCATCAACTCCAGTTCACCAAGAAGGAACCCCAAAGTCCAAAGCTGGAGATCTGCCAACCTGAATGAATGTCACCTCTTTCAGGGGGAAGCAGAGGTGGCAGGGAGGGAGGACATGCTTTTCTCCCTGGAGTGGGAGGGGTTGGGTGCAGCCCCCAGAGCCACAGCGCAGCTAACCACGTCACCACAAAATGCCAAGTTGGGGACCAGATGGCCCAGACGTCCTTGGAATGCTGCAAAGAAAGAACAGCATGTGCCTGGGTCTGATTGAACATGGCAAACGTTTATTGAGCTTCTACCAAGTACAGGGACCTGGGTTTTTCTTTAGTTACTCAGGTCGTAAATATTGACTGCTGTGCCAGGCACTGACGCAGGCACTATGGGTGGAAACAGCGCAGAACTCAGATCCTTACTGCCATGGAGCTCAGAGCGTGAGGAGAGTGGGTTTGACCACTGTCCCCATTTTAGAGGAGGTGAGCGAGGCTCAGAGAGGAAGGTGACTTGTCCAAGGTCACACAAGCGGCAACTGGCAGAGCCAGGGCTTGAACCAATGTCTGATCTTGCAGTTACACTGACAGTATTTCGTTTAACTTCCCATCAAAATGTCTTGCTTTACTACAGCTATAGAAGCTGAGGCTTTGCTTGGGAAACTGGAACAGGGAGCAACTCGGCTCCTTGTTCTTTAAGGATGAGCAGTGACTAGGGCTCAAGTAACTGATTCCCAGAGCATCACATATGTTCTTCCCCTTCTGCTGCTTCCTCCAGCCTCATGGAGTGGTTCTCAGACTTCAGTGTAGGGAAAGGCAGTACCAGAAAGTGCAGTAAAACTCAAAACCACTTCAGAGGACAATTTAGGGGGGTTCCCAGGTCATTCTACTATATAGGTGATTTTTACGTTACTGTTGCCTTGAGAACTTACTTTATTAGTGGAATAGGCGAGGGTTCTGGTGCTGCCTGTCAGCACAGAGGCCAGTAAGCAGAGACAGGAATTGAATCTATTAGCACTTTCATTTTTTAGATCCCTGGCCACTGATTAAGAGGACAGTGGGCATAGCACCCTGAAGAAACCATTTTGTCATTTCATCTCAAGATAAGCCTCCCTTCTTCCCTGAGCCCCTATCAATTTCCTAAAGGATATGTCCAAACCTAACCCACTGGGGTCGGGTTGGGATTTTGGAGCTTACACAGGACTATCTGGAATAGAGAAGATGAAACCAGGTCACTGGAGAAAAGAGAATCAGGCCCAGTGAACCAGAGGTGAGGGCTACAGAGACCCCCCCCACACACACACACACAGCCCAAGCTCCCCCTGAATGGGGAGATGGTTCCATGTTATAGTAGCAACAGTTAGCACCAAGGGTAGAGGGTGAGATCTGTGGAGACTGCTTTGCTGGCTATTTTCTGTCTCCGGAGGTACTTGAGTCTTCCTAGGAATATGATTCAGCCTCTGCCTTTTGCATCCCTCTGAGGTACTCTGAGACCCTCCAGAGGGCATTTTATGTCCTTCCAACCTGCCCACCCACTTCATTCCAGCAAAAGGCTCTTCTCTCTAAGCCTTGAAGAAGAAGGTTCATGCCTTCCTAAGGGCCTTTGCATGTGCTGTCCTGGCTGTCTGGGACTCTCAGTCCCCCAAATGGTACATGGAGGCTCTTTTCTCTGTAGGTTTTAGCTCAAAAGTCACCTCCTCAGAGTTGCCCTCCCTGACCAGCTCACCTGAAGAAGTACCTCTTTCCCATCATCCTCTATGCCTTCCTTACTCTCATCAATCTCCTCAGTTCTCTGGTTCACCCATGCTCATTTCTGCATTATTGTCTCATCCCTTCAGAACCTCCAAGCTCACTGAAAGGTTCCCCAGGGCAGGGTTTCAACTCTATTTCTCTCGATTTCCACCCCCAGGACTGTGTCAGGCACACCATAGGTGTTCGCTAAATATCAGGAGACCGGCTGAAAGCACTGATTGCTGCAGTGCTCTCTGGGACCCAGATTCCTCACCCATTACATGCAGATAAGGACCCCCACCCACAGGGTGGCCGTGAGGATCCAGATTGACCGTGTACGCAGCGCCCAGCAAGAGGCCCACGTGCAGCAAGCTCTCCATCAATCATAATCACCACTCAGCATCACGCCTTGCACAGGGAAGGGATCTGAGGAGGCGATAAAGCAAGTGTCCTGCCCAATCCTGCAAGACTCGCCTTGAAAACGACTCCAACACTACAGGCAGCTGAAGACTGCCAGAGAGTAGCAGCCCCTCATGGGGCAGAGGCTGTGAGCCCACCCCGCCCGGCTGGCCTGCCAAGCTCTGGCCTTGCTTCCCAGCTTGCCACCCTGTTGCCTCTCATCTGGCACATAAGCTGCTGCCCTGTCTGCTGTGTCCTGCACTATCGACGTTTCCGCAAAGCACACAAAACATATTAAATAAATGCTACGGCCTTATTGACAGAGAAGGAAAGCCGAGAAAGAGTCTTGAGAGGGGAGGCGTTTGGCTCAGAGCCCCAAGCTCTGTGGCCTCCGGGTTGGAAGTGTCAAAGTTCTCAAACACTCAAGAGCTGCTTTCAGGAATGACATTCCCGGCACCTAGGGCACCCACGGGGCAAAAGGCAAACAGTGTCCAGAGGCATCTTTAAACCACCAGGAGGCTGCTGCTCAGTCCTTTTTTGGTTTGGGGGGATTTTTTTTTTTGAGGTCTAGGGGTAAAAAGGGCTCCCTAGAGGTAAAAAGAGCTCCCTATTGATGCCCCGCCCCCCCCTTCTTTAGATCATAACACCCCATCATGCTTTGCACAACCAACCCTCCCCCATACACACCAGCTATAGTCTTGGGGATCCTGTCAAAGTGCCCAACCCCACCAGTCAATCAGGGGCTCCCTCCTGGGACTCTAACTCAAGGAAAGGGCTGCACCGAACTGAAATGATGGAATCCCTTTCCTCCTGGAGGCATCTCCCTGAATTCCTCAACTGCAATTCTACAGCTGCCCAAACCCTTCCAGTAAAGTCTGACTTTGCAGTACGTGACTCGGACGGTTCTGTTCCTTACCATCCAGGACCCACAGTGCAGAAGGCTCCTAGGAGAGCCCTGGCCCTGGCCTCTGCCTGTGTTCCTGTGTCTGGGTCTGAATCACTAGGAAGCTAAATTCCATCTAATTTCTATTTTTCTTTTATTTTATAAACTGTTACTATTTTTAAAATTCAGATAACGTTGACTTATAACACGTGTATGACTCAGGGGCACGGGTTCACCCCTTTTCAGGTGTTCGTTACCACCCCACGCCACCAAAGCCCCAGTAACCTTCCACTCCTTTCCCCTTTGAGAGTTCCACTCTCTAAAGCCTTGTCTTCCGCAGCCTCAACACTGCAGTCAGGGTTTCCAGGGTTTGTTTTGCTTTAGTTTTGTCTGTTCCTTTGTTTGTTTCTTTATAGTCCACACATGAGTAAAATCATCTGGTATTTGTCTTTCTCCACCTGACCTCTTTCATAGCCATAATCCCTTCCAGCTCCATCCGTGTTGTCAAAAATGGCAAGATTTCATCATCTTCTTCTTCTTCTTCTTTTTTTAATGTGGCAGATCTAATTTAAAAGGAAGCTCTGAGCATTCGCTCTCCCCACTTTGATTCTCTAGAGGATGGGGGCCTGGTGTGCCTCCTTCTTCCACCACCAGTAGGGGGCTTGGGGCTGCCCTGTCGCCTAGAAGGAGCCCTCTACTCCGCCAGTAGGAGAAACTGACCTATGTTACTTAATTCACAGTATTTGGCTCTTGTGTTTGTGTTGCAATAGTTTAGTCTGCGTCATAATATACACTGCACAGTCGCAAAGAAAGGGAAAAGGAAATCTTTTGCTGAGGACATGAGGGCGAGAACAAGGACAGAGCCACCATAGAACCAAGCCCTTTCTCCCAACGTCTAGGAAGCTGCTCTGGACTAGATTTGGCAAGGAGAATGGGGCGGGGGGGTCTTGGGGCCAGTCTCCCTCCACCAGCCAACGCCATGGGACCAGACAGCTCACCTTTTTCTCGTCCCCGCCTTGCAGGAGATGCAGGGTGCTCCTCCGGTCCCCCTCTCGCTGCCTCAGAGCACTGCCATGGGGCTGGGGCAGGCCGGAGGGTGGGGAGATGCTGCGGCCCTGGGGGTCGACCCAGGTGTAGATGTGGTTGGTGACATAGCCCCCTGGGACACGCCCTGCTGAGTACACCGACAGCACCAGCTTCTTGGAGCCCTTGAGAGCCTAGAGAGAGAGGGGGGTACAAGAGTTAGCAAAAAGCAGCACCCGCCTGTTACCCAGAACGTGACTGCACACTTGGGGAAGGTCAGTCCCCAAGTCCCTTTCCTTGTTACTCCCTTGATTTACACGGAGACAAGGATGTCTGTCCCACGCCTATCTTGCAGAGACTCAAACATCAGAAATACAATCTCCCAGTGTACCTTGCAGAGCAGGCTAGAGACTGCCATCCTTAGCAATGCCTGCCTGCATGACACCTAGGACTTAGCTCTGAGGGGTTCCACCATCCCCTTCCTGACTGGTGGGGTTTCCTGTCCCCATGTGTGTGCACACCATGTGGCTGAACACCTGGGTCTGGAAAACGAGCGTGGTCAGAGGGTTTCGACATGACCAGTCCCAGTGAAAACCTGGGTGCTGAGTCTGATGAGCATCCTGGCAGACAGCATGTCACACACATTGTCACTGTCCAGGGTGGGTGGCACCGGGAGAGGATTGGAAGCCGGAGGCTGCCTTCCTCCAGATGCCGCCCCACACACCTGTCCCTGGTGCTCATTTTGTTGTCCTCTCACAGTAATAAATCTCAGCCCTGTGGTAACACAGCCATATGGGAAAGTTCTGAGTCCCTCTAGTCTAGCCACAGACTTGGGGGTGGTCTTGGTGACCCTGAGAAGATACCAGACAAGTGTCAAGAGATAAAATATGAATAATAGAGCTTCCTTAATGTTCAGAAGGGCCTGAACGTGCCAGACACTGCTAAGTATGGGTTATGCTTTATCTCCTGAAATCCTCAAAGTGGACTCATGGCTCCGGAGGGGTCCCTGGGTGCAGATGAAGAAACAGAGGGGAGGTTGCCTGTTCACACACTTAGTAAGGAGTCCCTTACTATGCAACTAATATTGAGTGGAGAGACCATTTCCAGCCTGGGATGGAAGAACCACGATAAATCCAAACTCTGCTTGATATAGAAGCAGGGGTCATCCATGTTGCTCTCCCACAATGCACCTGGAGTGGAATTGAAATCACTGATTCCGGGAAAACAGTCATTCAGGACCCAGATTAGCAGCAAGGATATCCCCAGATTGGAGCGACTTGAGTAAAGGGACTTCCTACATCTAAGAACATCCATGCTGCCCTTAAAATAACATTAAAATCATGACAAAGAGTTTGTGATGTCATGGATATGTGAACTATTTTAATGCTAAGTGATGTCAAAGGATATAAATTATGTCTGACAGTATGATCTCAGTTATGTTAGGAGAAAAAAATCATACAGGAAGACAACAAAACAGAGGAGTGGGGTGCCAAGATGCCAGCCTTGCTTCTGGTCAGGGTGGCAGGATAATGGGTGTTTCCTGTTTTCCAATATTTTCCAAATGTTCTAGAATGAGAGTATATGGCTATCGACATCAGAAAATATCAACATGCCTAAAAAGGGAGGGAGGTTACACTTTGCTCTAAGTCCTCCCAAACTTGCCTGAGTCTGCTACACTTCGTTCTACTGACTTCCCAATACTCTAGACAGCCGTGATGGGTCAAGGGCTGAGCTTTCAAGGAGCCCAGCTGAGCAGGCACTGCCTGAGGAGGCACTGACATTTGAACTTCTCCTGGAGGAGGAGCAGGGAGCCCGGGAGCCTGCGGCACTTGCTCCCTCCATTCCACGGCTCAGCGCCAGTCCCCGGTGATGGGATAATGAAGAGATGGCAGCGTTCCAAAAGTCTGCTTTTTAAAAGACTTGAGAAGATGAGCAGGGAAAGGTTTACAGTGTTCTTTTAGCATTCCTCAGGACTCCCCCTTGTAGAATGTGGAGGCAGGTAGAGAGATGGAGCTTCAGATAAGAGGAACACCTCCTATCTCTCTAGCCCCCTCTGGCACACTAGAGGGTGGGCAACAGTATGTTTCTCACCTGTAACCCAGCTTCCTAACCTCTTTGGAATGTCTCAAGAGACCTATGACCTATTAGTCACAACTGTTGCCCCCACAGGTAAATTCTCCTGTGACTGTGCATCCCCGTACATCCTCCCCACTGTAGGTCATGTTCGCTTTGCTACTTCCTCATTACATCACTGTAACATTTCCTTGCTGGGGTATATAAGGGGCATCACAATTTCATTAAAGTGGAGCCTGGACATGCTTCCCAGGATCCCCGTTCTGTGAGGGGATTACGTCCACTGAGTTTGAGATCCAGGATAGGGAGACAGTGGACTTCTGCAAAGTGGGAATTGGGTCCCATGGCACAGGCAGCATCAAGGCCCCAGAGGCCATCACAGTGCCTGACCTCTGACCTCTTCCTTGCTGCTCCCTCCCCTTGAATGTACTACTTGCTGCTCAGATGCAACGACGGCACTAACCTGCCTCTCTTCTCCGCTCCCGTCCAAGGCAGATCATGAGTCTGAGCCCCACTGCTCCTTGGACAAGGGTTTACTAAGGGCCTACTATGTGCCAGACTTGGAGAGAACAAAGAGGGCCAAGTCTCCTGATGACTTGCAGCCTGGTACGATTAGGTTCTCGTGATGCCCACAGTCTGAGACAAGGCTTCACCTAGCACATAGTAGGTCCTCAAGATGCCCATGATTTATGAGTGCTTGAGCTAGCATGCAGTAGGTCCCTGTGATGCACAAATCCTGGTGAGAACAAGGCTTTGTGTGTGGCAAACAATGTCTGAAAAGGCTGATTTGATTAAGTGAGACAGAAAGTAAACATGACCTTCAAAGAAGCTCTAACAACCACAGGCATCATCTCACTTATCTGATCTGAAAGGTTAAGTTTGAGAGAACAAAGGAACGTGAGTGGAAAGAACACAGACTGTGGAGTCCGGTAGAACAGGAGTAAGTTACACTTCTGTCTTGGACCAGTTGCTTCCTGCTCCAAGCTGCACACATGAAGGAACAACAGTCACCTCTCAGGGCTGGGTGGATTCAAGGAGATCATGTAAGGAATGGCCCAGCCTTTGCACACAGGTAGGAGCTGAGCAAGCCCTACCACTTACTCCCTTCTTCCCAGAGGGTCTACATTGAGAAGGTATGCTAGGTTCAGAAAAGGCATGTCCACTTTGTTAAAAGAGAAGGTGGGGAGAGATTGAAAAGCAGTGCACCACGGAGGGAGCCCGATTTGTATTCTGAGTGGCCAGCAATAGTGGAATTCTCTTGGTCACTTCTATAAATAGGCGAGCAGCAACCTTGAGCGGAGAGGAGGTTAATGCCTCTGATCAGAACACCACTGCGAGCTGGCGCCTGAGAGGGCCTGGGAGGTCATGGAGTGTCCCACCTGCTGCCTGCCCCCAATATTTCACAGGAGGGGGCCCGGAAACTGAGACAGGAAGGGACACGGAGGGTATGGTATGAGAGGCAATATGAGAGGCCTAGTCCAGATGCAGGAGCCGGCCCTGGGCAGGCTGCTTCCCCTCCACGCCTGTGTCTCCACCCCAGCCTGTGGGACCAGGAAATCTGACAACCCTCAAGCTTACACTACTCAGGAACCTCGGAGACTGGCTCTTTGGGGGATAAGTCTGGGCTTTCAGTGGTCTTGGAGAGTGAGCAAGAGTAGCATCATCTGCTACCACCTTGTGTTTCTGGAAAAAGTGAAAAAAACGTGAGATTCCTGAGAGAGCACTTCCAACTCTACAGTGCTCAGAACTGGGGAGGGAAGGGGAGAGAGGAAGGGAGAGGGGGAGGAGGAGGGTGAGGGGGAGGGAGAGGAGAGGGGAGGGGAAGGGAAGGGGAAGAGGAGTGCTCTAAGAAGTAGGCCCTCCCATTCTGATTGTCTTCTTATCTCCATTTTGACAAATAGCCACTTGCTTGTTTTCAAGGGTGGAACTGAATGGAGAGGCTCCTCCAGTGAGCTGGCTCCAGCTTCCCACACCCACTCGTCACGGCCACCTTGAGCCCTGAGACTCAGGCCCTCCCGGCTGTCACACAGTCCTAGCTCAACCATCAGGCTGTTCATTTCTCAGAAGAATCAGCTACTTCCCTCACCAAAGTGAGCCTCAGGAGCAGCAGTTTTGGGCAGAAGGGAGACTAGAAAGCAATCTGGCTGCGACACAGACCCAGACGGTTGTCCTTGTGCTGTTGGCTGGCTGGGTGACCAGGGGTGCCTCTCCTTGGGCGGCACTTCTGTCACCTGGCAATAGGCTGGACACACTGATTGCTAAGTTCCTGCCCTGAGTTAAACCTCAACGTCTCTCTGGCTGCTCTTCCAAGGAGAGGTTACATGTACCTCACTGTGGTCACAGGCCATGGGGGTGAAGAGACCCCACATGTGAGGGTGGACTCCAGGCAGGCCTGAGGGCTGGACTCAACTCCTGGGCCTGTGAAACTACCCTCAGTTTCCCTCATTGACACACTCAGAATCACGCTGACCACTAGATCCAGATCCTACTACTAGACCCAGATCCTAATCCAAACAGAACCTGGGGGCTCTGAGACTCCATCTCAATGGGAGAACAGAAGAGGGTTGAAGAAAATGCCAGAAGTGCAGATGGAATGTCTCAGACATGGGATGCACACCAGTTCAGCATCATCATGGGCAGTGGGGGACCTTCATCCAGAAGGAGCTGAGTGCTGGAAAGACACTCCTCTAGCAGGACTAGGGCTAGAGACCCTGCTCTTTGCAGGCAGCTCCCTGCCAGTGGTAAACTGGACTTAACATCGACCTTAATGCAACTTGCATGCTCCACCTGTTTGTGCTATGTGGGTGATGTATTTCACCACACCTCTTTCCTGAGGTGGGGACGTGCAGAATCAGCCAGGCTCCTGAAGCACTTGCATATTCACTGTGTCACTTCCCACAAGCTACTGAACCTCTGTTCCTCTGTGTCTCAATTATGACAGGAAGATCATCACCCCACCCTATGAGCACAGTGTTTGTCACTTAAGAATTTGCTGAGCAATTCTTTGCAAAGAAAGATCGAGGGGGCCAGGCATGGTGGCTCGTGCTTGTAAGCTTCAGCCTATGAAGTGGTATGAAGTGGCTGGGGCTAGGGATTACGGTTTGAGTCCCGCTGGGGGCAACATGGCAAGACCTAGTCCCAAAAAATAGCTGGGTGTGGTGGTGTGCGCCTGTAATCCCAGCTACCTGGGAAGCTGAGACTGGGGATTGCTTTGAGTCTGTGGTACCCCAGGCAGTGTGAGCCTGCGATTCCATGGGCAAAAATAGTGAGACCTAGTCTCAAAAAAAAAGATAGAGGGGGAATTTCTGCAGGCACATGGCACATGCTCCATGCTGTTGCTCCCATGTTTATGGAGAAACTTGACCTGGGGGCTGGCCTACATCCTACCCAGTCAGATCCTAGAAGAATCTTAATCTGACCCAACAGATGGCATCACTAAGATGCCATCCATCACCAGATGACGATGCAGGCAGTGTGCTATGATTATGGAAATGTAAATTATATGTATGTCTTCAAACTTAATAACTTGCTACTTGGATTAACGCTCTCAGGAGGCAAATTTGCTTCACTCAGCTCTTCAGCTTCAACGCTGAAATCCCCAAATCACAGACAAGGCTGACATGATTTTCTGCTCAACAGAGGGCTGAGAAACAGCCTGGAAAGCGCCGGAGAGGCAGGAGACAGGAGCTGTGCACTAGCACAGCAGATGGGACTGTGCTCCTGTGCTCAAAATCATGCACCAGAGGATGAGTGCAAAGCAGATCACAAGGTCGCAAGCCCATCAGACTACTGTCCAGGGGAGTTGGGGGGGGGGGCATGCACAAAAGAAGTGTTCCGGAAAATTCTCCAGTGAGGATGCCTGATGGTGAGTCATGCAGCTTTATTTCAGGCCACAGACCTCGAGGGGCAGGAACAGAGATGCTCAGTCCTAGAAGGAGAGATGGACTGAGCCCCAGCAACGTGATGGCAGGAGAGGAAAGGACAATGGTTGCCTGCCCTCCCAGGGCCCACCTTGGCCAGCTGGGGCTTTCAGGTCAGCCACACTGGGCACCAATCCCAGCTTTTTGTTGACCTGCTGTGTGACACAGATTCAATCACTTAACCTCTCTATGTTTGCTCCTGCCTTTAAAATCATCTGCTGCAAGGATTATTGAAGATAATGTAAAATACCTATACAGTGCATGATGCACAGCAGATCCTTAAATGTCTGCCAATTCCCTTCCTGAGCCTACCAGCTCCTCCCAAACACAAGCCCTGGAAATGTTCTATATCTCTAATCTACAAGGACACAAATATAGGGGCATTCTAACCTCTCCTCCTTTTCTTCCTCCTTGTCAGAGAATCCTCCTTTCCTTGAATCCATCTTCTCTGTATCTGCCCCATCTCAGCAAGAAAGCCCTCTTCCACCACCTCCAGGAAGCCTTCCTAGGTTGTGACTGATCTGCTTCTTGCAGAGCGTACAGCATCACCACACTCAGCATCACCTGCACACATCCTGTCCCCAAGACTAAAAGACAAGTTCCTTGAGGCACACGCTGTTTTCTTTATGATATCTCTCTACTCCTCACTTATTTATTAATTCACTCACTCAACCAGGGATTTACTGAGCTTTTCATCAGCTAGGGAGCTCCCAGGAACCTGTTCAAATTAGGCCACAGTAAGCGTACTAGACAGGGCTCGGGCGACCGTGGGCAACACACCATCCCGTGCTTCTCCACACGCCTGAGAGCACACACACTTAGCACTCATGGGATTTGGAGAGGGAAGCAGAGGAGGGAGTGGTTATGAGCCCCAATTCTGGAGTCAGGCTGCAGGGAACCCCGTCCTAGCTCTGCCACCTGCTCACTGCAACTGCAAGCGAGTTACTTAACCATCTGTGCACCAGCTCCCCAGGCATAAGAGTGGTATTAGCTCATGCGACAGTTGTGAGGAGCAAATTAGTCAAGATGCATAAAGTATCTAGTGCCTGGAACATAGGTGTGGGCATTACTACTGGAGAGGCCCCAGAGTGAACATCTTGACCTCCAGTCACAGGGCCTACATGGTAGCATCCATCGTTCCTGACTCACCCTGCACACTGCACAAATGAGTGCTTGTACATGGACCAAAATACTGGTGTCTAATATTTACATACATTGACTCATACTTAACGTTTTCATCCTCATTTTTTTTTCAGCTAAAAATGAGTATTTTGAGGATCATCCCACGCCAGTTCAATGAAGCTCATTTCTTTCCACACCTCCAAAGCACTCCCTGGCAGAGATGAAGCAACAGTGAACCCCACAAGCCATGCTGCGATGAACATATCTACTCGCTACACTATAGAAAGGTCGGACTCTTGAGAGGGTGGACAGTGTGTGGGGGTGAGTGGGGGTTTCTAAGGAGGGTGTCCTTCAACTGTCATTCCTATAACTGCCTGCAGGGTGCAGCACTGTGCCATCTGGGTCAAAAGTGCCCAATTCTCTCTACCTGTGAAGGGGGTGGGGTGGGGGCTGATTCCTATGGTCTTTTCCCAAAACAGTACTCACTGGGGTGAAGGGATCCACCCCTCTTTAGGTTTTCTTGCACGGACTACAGAAGTTCCACTTTAGACAAGTCTTGTTTCATCAAAAGTATTGCAAAGCACCGAAATAAAAAGGTGTTTTAGGGGCAAGGACCCTACTTGTTGGCAGAATTTTTTCAGTGGAAAGTATTTGCACTAGAAATCTGTTCCCAAACAAGGTTCCACCACATCTTAGCTATGAGACTTTAGACACCTGGCCTCAGCTTCTCAACTGTCAAGTGGGGTCACTGATGCTGCCCCCCCCCCCCCGGTGGGCAGGCAGACTCAGTGAGGACAGACCAGAGATCACTCACAAGCATCCTGTATAGGGGCAGGGGCACACGACAGGGTGTCCGTGGGTAGGTGGTACCCTGATGACTGTAAAGCTCCAATGGTGCCCACATAGCTTCTTCTTCGCAATGCAGAGATGAAGAAAGAGATGCTAGGCAGGGAGGTGCATCAAGCCAGGTCACCAGGAGGATGGATAAATGCTTGGGTTTGAATCTTGAACTCTCCCTATTCATGCTTCTCTCACCAGTGGCTCAAGGGGCTCCGATAACACTAGGCCCCAAGGGTGATTGTAGAGAGTCTGAGTAGGGGACATGGCGCTACAGGTTATAAACAGGCAGGGGCTCTTGGACCCTTGAACGGCAAGCTGGAGCCATGGGGAGCCACCCAGGCTGGGAAGACTCTCCCTACTTATCCCGCTCAGAGAGAAGATAGACATCAGTGATGTGGTTTCTGCTCAGCTGCCTATTTTAAAAGCAAGAGAAAGTAAAACCCTAACTAGTGCTCTGCCTTCAGAGCTGCTTGCTTTGCATCACCTTTTTATGTGTTAATTACCTCTTGCAGGGACACTAGCTGCAATGGCTTTTCACCTGTTGATTGGTTCACTCAAGACTCCAAAATCAGGGCCAGGCATGGTGGCGCATGCCTGTAAGCAGCAGCCTAGGAAACCATGGCAGAGGCCAGGGATCGCAGTTCGAGTTCCACCAGGGGCAGTTATTGAGACCTAGTCCCAAAAAATAGCAGGGTGTGGTGGCGCGTGCCTGTAATCCCAGCTACCTGGGAAGCTGAGGCTGGAGATTGCTTGAGTCTGTGGTACCCCGGGCAACGTGAGCCTGTGGTTCCACAGGCAAAAATAGCGAGACCTAGTCTCAAAAAAAAAAAAAAAAAAAAAAAAAACCAATCTCCGCTTAGCAGCCGGAGCATCTTCTAAAACTGCAAGTGGACACTGCACCTTCTCTACCCAGAAAGTCTCCCAGTGCTTCTGCTGCCTGGCCAGCCTCATCTTTTGCGCCCACCACCAACCCTTTCTTATAGTATCAGTGCTCCCAGCTATTTGCATGCGATGCTCCCTGTATGTATCTCAACATATTTAGATACCAGATTGCTTTATCTACATCTTTCTCAATAGACAGGGAAAGCAGGGGGATGCATCTGTCTTGGTTCCAGATGTATGAATAAATATGAAAGTTAGATGGTAGGTGATTCCACATAAAACGAAGATGGCGACGAAATCCAAAAAACCTTACCACTGAAACAGAAAACCAAGGTGTTCTCAAGGGGAATCTAAACAATGCATTCATTTCTTTTCTGTCTTGGTTGTCAGGAAGCTCAGAAATTCATTTAAATATAAAGTACCATTATTATTAAAGGCAACCCCCATATACTCTTTCCAGTATGATTTCTGATCTTTCTGCCTTCGTATGGTATACTCTTGCGGATACTACACAACTATTTTTGCAATAGGAGGAAGTATTAATGATAAATATATGAACAAATATATAAACAGGATATGCGGAGTTAAAAGATGGTGTTAAATTCCATCTATGGCATAAGAAGTACTCAGTAAAATAACTGCTACATGGATGAATGAATGCTAAGATTTATCTCAAGGATTAGTTTCTCCAAGCAGTAGGAGGGAAGGGAATTTTTCACAGATGCTTAAACAATGACTGCCTCTTCATCTAAGAAGGTACATTATTGATACACATTTCCTTAAAAGTCCGAGAATTGTTAGTCCATAGTCTTTGGGAATGTTCACGTAAGTAGCAGTGCGCTACTTGATTCACTCTATCTCAAAGAACGGTGGCTTCGTGGTGGTGTCCCTGACACCTGTGAGGCCACCGAGAGGCCGGGAACTGGGGCAAAACCGGCCCACAACATGAGCCATCTGCTCTGGCTCTTTGTGGCCACCTGACCTCCTTGGGCTTCTGCACCCTGAACGGCAGAGCAGCTGTATGAGCCCATCCATGCCCCCACACTTGAAATGCAGCGCCCCCTAAAGGTCAGGGAGCAACACCACAACATATGTGCAAAGGCAAAAAGGAGAGGAAACAAAGTGATTAAACCGCTGCAGAAATGTGTAGTCACAGGAATAAAGAGCCCCAGGTGGCAGAGAAATGGAGGTGGAGGGTGGGAATCTCTGTGGCTTCTCTCCCCCTGTAGTCTTCTTTAATGCTGATTAAATGTGCCTTTAATTTGGGCCTTACAAAGGAGATTTTTAAAAATCAACTGTTCATTCCCTCCACTCTCTTTTTTTCACAAGTCTGACCTTCTCCAAAGGCTGGGTATGAAGACACAGAAGGAAATCTTTGCTCTGGGGCTGGGGACACTGGTCTCTGGGAACAGGGATCTGACATTTTAAAGCCCCTGTTCCCCACTATTCTCATTCCTAAATGTCTGTTAAGACTGCGGAAAGGAAAAATACCAGCCATCAAAGGGCGAAAATGTTGTCCTTGGGGACAATGCTCTGAGAAATTCATGAGATAGTGACAGAGTGACCATCCTTCTGCAAAACTCACAAGAGGAAGACAGAGCAGATTCCAGAGATATTGATTCTTTTTTAATGCAATTCTTCAATTATCCAGTAAGCCTGGCTTTTACTCTTGTATAATTTAAGTAAATTGCTTTACAAATGTTCTTCTCCATGTTGTCTCTTGATTTTTTAATTTTTTTAAAGAAAGAATTAACAAGATTCTAAGTGTCATAAATATAATCAAGATGGGGGTTACTTGGAGTGTTTGGTTTTCAAGAATTAATGTCCACAGCACATCTACCCATCAGGAAATTCGGTTTACACAGTATCATTTCCTTAGTCCGTAAGAGGGGCATCTCAGTACATGGATGGGGTATATTCTCCAACCAGACTCTTTACATTCCTGCCTTTCCTCACTTTCTATATGGTCTCACTTATAAAGGGGATGGGCTCCCAAGTTAACTTGCCCTCAGACTGAAGAATTCAAACATAAGGTGGATGAATCAACCATGCAACAACCTACTCGGCAGATGGCAAAAATAACAAGACAATGGATATGATGCCATGGAAATATAAAAGTCTGCTGGTTAAATGGGCACAGGACATCAATAATCAAGTTATAGACCAAAAATAAATCATGTATGTGTATATATAGCTATTCAAACAATACATGTGCAAAGAAGTTCAACTTCACTATTTAAATTATGCAAATTAAAACAGGATACTCATTTGTCTATCAGATTGGCAAAAATGGAAAAGAAATATAATATCCAGCGTTGGCAAGGCGGGGGAAAATGAGGCATCTCACGCACGGCTAACGCTCGTAGGAAGGACCGCTTGAAAACAAAGCTTTCCCAAAAGCAGCTGGGCAACAGTTACCAGTGCCTTAAAAATATGCTTATTCCCTGATCAATGCCACCTTCAGAAAGACAGCTGAAGGAATTGTCAGCCATGCTCTTGAAGATTCATGGGCAGGGATGTTTAAAGCAGCAATATAGTTCATGCTTAAAAAAAACAAACTATCCAATGGAAGAAAACAACTGAATAAATCATGCCCCCCTTTGCTATATTATATAGTCATTAAAAAGCATGATCCAGAAACATGCTTCACTGGTGAAGAACAGGCTGAAAGACTGTGTTCCGAGGGCAGTTTCCCAAAACACAAGTCCACACGTAGGCACCCAGAGGGCTAGCAAAGCAGGAATCCTGCAGTCAAGGAAGATTCTTTCTGGGTGAAGGGGGTTATTGATGATTTTAGGCTTAATTTCCTTTGTGTTTTTCTGGGATTTTTAAGTTTTCTAAATTGAGTCTGTATCTCTTAGGTCATGAACACACACACACACACACACACACACACACACACACACACACCCCTCTGGAGTAACACACACATACACAGACTTCCTCTTAAAAGCCCAGGGAGCCTCCCCTGCTCTTCAAGTTTCCTATGAACCCAACAAAATGGCCTTTTATTTGTCCAGTGTGTGACAGGGTTGACAGCCACCAGCTTTTACACAAGGCCCAGAGGACCCAGCTCTGACCTGAACCACATAGCAGACAGCGTCGATGGACTTGGTGACGCCACCCTTCAATGAGGTTCCTGATTTTGCAAGTTTCAGATTTGTCCTTATGGGGGTGGGCTTGAGGCAACAGTTCCCTAGTTTAGGAATATACACAGATAATGTCCAAAATAAAAATCTAACCAAGGTGGGGACATGGTGAGGGAGCTGGGGGTGGCCAAGGGGAGAGCAGGCCCAGTGCTACCTTAAGACTAAAAACAGTAGTGGCCAGGTGTGGTGGCGTGCACCTATATCGTTAAGCGCCGGTTTGAGACTATCCTGGGCAACATAATGAGACCTGGTTTTGAAAATGCAGCTGGGCATGGTGGCGGGCACCTATAATCCCAGCTACCTAGGAGGCTGAGGCTGGGGATCACTTGAGTTCATGGGATCAGGACTACCCCGGGCAACATAGCGAGACCTAGTCTCAAAAAAAAAAAAAAAAATCTAATCAATAATGCACAAAGCCTGCCTGAAAAGGGATGGTGCCTGTGGCCTGGGTTTCTGGTTCCTGGTGGGTTGTCTTGTCAAACGGTGGTAAGGCCATTTCCAGAAGGAAAAAAGTCAGGGAATATTCATCTCCTGAGTCCCTCCTTTGGCCAGGACTGTGCTGCACTATAAGAGTTACACTCCCTGGAGGCAGGACACCTGGGTTCAAAGGCAGTCCTGCCACCTCACCCCTGGGTGGGTATAGCTGGTCACTCTTCCTCCCCATGCCCCTTTCTCTCTCCAGAGCAGTGATGAAGCTGGGATGGGTGTGGGGAAGGGGAGCAGAGCTCCCTGGGGGCATCAGGAGACCCTCCAGGTGGTGCTATTTATTTACATGCTTGGTATCACAAGCTTGTCATCATCTGTGTTTTGTATTCTACATGAAGAAGATCCTCCTCCAGAAGGAAAATGACCCCAACCTGGCAGACTAAACACAGTAGATATTTCTTAAGTGCCCAGGTTTGTAGCTAAGAGCTCTCATGTCAAGGAAAGGGTGTAAGGAGGGTGCTATATTTTTGGTAGTGATTGTTCTGCAGTTCCAAAATTAATGAATGAAAAACGGAAACAATTGAAAAGTAAATAAGTAAGTAAATAAATAAATGCCCAGGTTTAATGGATGGGGCTGGTGCTTGCACATGTCAGTTTTCAGACTCTATGCTAGAGACGACGATGCTAACCTGAGGAGCTCTGGCACCTGCTGGTCACATAACTACGTTTCCATCACAATTCACTGACAAGGACTGGGCATCAGCAAGGTAAGAAGCCGGTTCAAGGTCCCAGGGGTACCTGGGGAGTAGTCAGGCTTCCAGGCCAGAGTCTGGGCCTAGGACCCAGGCTGGGGTCTGCTGGGGTGTTGCCCTTCTCTGGTGATGGGGTTACGAATACCTCCCCTTTGGTCAACACAACCTGGGCTTAAATCCTGGCTCTGCTGCTTCCGTCTCTGTGACAACAGGCCAGCGACAAACTCTTTGTGATTTTGCAAAATGAAGGATGGAACAGGGCTGGAAGTGATTGGGCAGGGGGAGGTTTAAGTGAGCCTTCCCACAGAAAGCATCATCATTGTGAGCCCACAAGACAAAGGCCCTGGCATCCCCGGAGCAACAAATCAGAGAAAACACTAGGAGACATGTGATCTAAGCCAGGACAGGTGCCCTGGAGGAGGAGAGGGGGGGAGGAGGAAGCTCAGGGGAGCAACAGGTTTCCCACAGACCAGAGGGTCTCACAGTGTTGGGGGGCAGAGGTAGGTGCAAACAAACAGGATAGACATAAGGCCAGGCACGGTGGCTCGTGCCTGTAAGCTTTAGCCTATGAAGCGGCCGGGGCTAGGGATCGTGGTTTGAGTCCTGCCTGGGGCCGATAGCGAGACCTCCTCCCAAAAAAATAGCTGGGCATGGTGGTGTGCACCTGTAATCCCAGCTACCTGGGAAGCTGAGGCTGGGGATTGCTGAGTCTGTGGTACCCCAGGCAACGAGAGCCTGCGGTTCCATGGGCAAAAATAGCGAGACCTAGTCTCAAAAAAAAAACAAAAAAACAAAAACAAAAAAAAAAACATGACAGACATAAATCAAAGCCTTATGAAAGGGGAGGCTGTGTTGCTCGTCTGGCTAAATGTGGACATACATGGGGAATAGCCGAGAAAGGATCTACCAGTGGTTAAAAGAGAATTAGATTGTGGCCAGTCTAAAAATCAGGTTGAGGTTCTCAGATTCCTTGCTGCAGGTTCCCAGCTCCAGGCAAGGCTTAGGGCAAATTTAGAAAGCTCACCCTGCCTCCAGGTGGGAGAATGGACAGGTGGACATACGAGCAGGACAGGAGTCAGGGAGAAGGTGGTAGCAGGGCAAGGGTGGGGTTGGAGAGTGGTGGGAGGCATGCCTACCCTTGAGGTCAGGGAGAGCCGATGCAATCACTACAGTCAAAACGTGAAGAAAAGGAGGTCAAGGTTACGAACTTGGGACACGTCCATGATTTAAAGGCAAGAGGAGAATGTGCCTTTGGAAGCTCAGAGTGAGCCAGGGCTTCCAGGGCCAACACAGGAGGCTCCTGATATTAGGGAGGAGCAGGAAGATAAATAAAAACTCAAATACACTAAAATGAGACCAAGACTCGGCTCAGGAACAAGGCTGGAAGCTGGGGGAAGACATGGGGGCAGAGAGGAAGGAATCTGAGGTGATCTGCCCATCTGGACTTTGACAGTAGACCTGACATCTCAGAATTGGAAGGATTTGGGGGTGGAGAGGGCGAGTGCTGGAAACCTGGAAAAGGTTTGGAGGCCCTGCACAGAAGAGGAGGGAGGCAGACAGGGAGAGCTGGATAAAGGTCATGGTGACCCAGGCACACCAAGGAATACCAGGTCCTCTGTGGGGACCAGGAGGAGGGAAGTGGCTGATGGGGGGGACCCCTCCCCCACTGACTTCCGAATGAAGTTTCCCTACCTCCACGGGAGGTTAATTTCAGAAAGTTGGACTACTTTTCTTTTCTTTTCTTAATCAGAAGCCTCTTAATGAAGACTAGCACACCATTTCAGGGTGCTTCAAATAAATTACAGGGTTTTTTTCAAAGTGCACATGCCCATGTTGTCAAATCACCACTTTCACCTGCATTAATTGCTTTAATGGGTTCTGCAAACAGCTACCTCCACTCCCTGTGCATCAGAGGCCCTGGGGAGCCCACTGGATGGTGATGGGGAAGGATGCCCGGGAACAAGGGTGGGGAGGCAGCAGATCCAAGGAGAGCACTATCACACACTAGCTTGGGTGACGTCTCGGCACTGCCTCCCCACATTTTTAAGGGAAGTCGGGACACACAATGTCTTTCAACCCTGGGGTTTATGACAGCTGGGAAACGAAATTGCAGATGCCAAAATCCAGATAGGAGCAGTTACGTATTAGAAGAAGCCCTCTGTACGTGGGAATATTGACTACATTTAGTAAATGACTCTGCAAATCAGAGCTGCGACGAATCACAAGGGCTCTGAGTCCCAGCAATTTCCTCCAAAGACACTTTCTCTTTTTTATTTTTTATGTTTTGAACAAGGCAGGCACAACCGAAGAGTTTCAAAGCCAAGTGCGAGCAGTCGATAACATTTTTCATTACAATGCTTGCAGCGGGACCTCCACGGCAACATTCCTACACTCTGGATGTGCAACGGCCAACCGTGACCTGTGCGTGAGGACGAGGAGCCAGGTTGAGTGGAGACATAGAGGGCATTGCTCAAGGTCACAGTCAGGGAATGCAGCAGCACTGTAGGACCAACCCAGATCCAGCTCCAAAGCCAGCTCTAACCCCTCATGCTGGAGGGTCAGACCTCCCTCCCCTCGATTTGCCAGTATTAGCTGCCTTTGCACATACGGATTAATCACCTAGAGCTAAAGGGCAGGGGCCATCTCTCTGGTCAAGCATTCATGTGGATATGTAGGGAGACTACCCTCCCCTCCAACATAAAGGACAACTTTGCTTCCCAAACCTCAATGCAGTGAAGACTAGTAATTCTCAGGCAAGCTACATTTGTGAGTGGCTACTCCTAAGGTCCCAACACCCCAATTTTTGGAAGCACCCCGACCGGGGTGTCACTCTATTATTCCTCCCTTCCCTATTCTCAAGTCTTGCAGCTTTAGATTCCAGTAAAGAGGACATCATGCATCCTGCTTACAGAAAGAAGGCTGATACATATATGCTTTGCATTCAAAGCGGAGAGGATGCTGATATTACAAAAACTCAGGTAGAGAGGAAAAATCACTATGAAACTGGCTGCCAGCTGAAGCAAAACCACAGCCAATTTAGCAGAAAGAACACAAATTCTCAAAGGGGAAAGAGGCAAAGGGGTTGGGACTAGAAAGGAAGAAAAAATAAGCCCGTTTATGCAGTCTCGGTAGAGAACACAGCAACCTTTAAACATCACTGTGATTAGCAGGCACTTGGCTTTTACCTGAAATGTGGAGGCTTCTGCAACCTGAACAGTCTTGTTTATTATTTTAACAAAAAGCTAGAAGATACATCACACCCCAAATTGGTTCATTGATTGCTCCAGAATGCATAAATGATTCTATTTTAGAACCACAGACACGGTGAAGCTGTAGAAATAACACACTTCTGGGAATTTGCTCTTAAAATTGAGAGCAAAATAACAAATGAAGTAACTGAAGTCTCATGGACTGGGAAGCTATGGCCTACAGAGGCTGGGAAAAGCTACTGCCCCTTCAGGCACAGGTCTCATTCTTTTAAAAAGCCTTTCATTACAACAAGTTAGGGGTTTTCTTAGTTACCAAGAGTTTTCACACCTTTGATGTCACTGCCATCCCAGGAAGGAAGGA